>RJWM01030383.1:0-23486 GCA_004363535.1 Dasyprocta punctata
ACCATAACATACATGGCTATCCAAGTATCTCTATAGTATGCTGTCTTTAATTCTTTCAGAAGTTTATCAAGCAGTGGTACAGCTGAATCAAATGGTAGCTCTGTTTTTAGCTTTTTGAGGAAACTCAATACTAATTTCCATATAGCTGTTCTAAATTTACACTCCCACATCCTCATCAGCAATTTTTGGTTTTTTTTTTCTATTATTGGTGATAGTCATTCTAACTGGGGTGAAAATGAATATCAGTGTAGTTTTGACTTGTATTTCCTTAATGCTAAAGATACTGAACATTATTTCATACACTTGTTAGCCATTTGTACTTCTTTTGAGAAATGTCTGTTCATTTGTTCATTTATTAGTTGAGGGGGTTTTGGATGTTAAATTTTTTATGTATTATGAATATTAATCTTCCGTCAGAAAAGTAGCTAGCATATATTTACTCCTATTCTGTAGGCTGTCTCTTCCCCTTTCAAACTCTTTTCCTTTGTTGTTCCTTTCCTTTGTTTTTTAATATAATATAATATAGCCCCATTTATTGATTCTTGCTATGTTTCCTGTGTTGTTGGAATTCTATTCAAGAAGTCTTTGCCCGTGTCTATCATTTCAAGTGTTTTCCTATGCTTTCTTTCAGTAGTAAGTTCCATGTCTTATACCTAGGTCTCTAATACATTTTCAATTGACTTTTATACATGAGAAATAGGTATCTAGTTTCAATCTCCTACATATGATACTCCACTTTTCCCATTACCATTTGTTAAAGAGGCTTTTTTTCTCCAGTATAAATTTTTGGCCTCTTTGTCATGAATTAAATGACCGTATAGGTCTTGTACTCTATTCTATTCCATTGGTGCTTGTGTGTATTTTTGTGTCAGTGCCATGTTGTTTTGCTAATATGGCTTTGTAGTATAACTTGAAATCAAGTTTTGTAATACCTCCAGTGCTAGTCTTTTTACTCAGAATTGCTTCAGTTATTAGGGATCTTTTCAGCTTCCATGTGAATTTTAGGACTATATTTTCTAGTTCTGTAAAGACTATCATTGGAACAGTATTTTGATGGGGATTGCATTTAACTGTAGATTACTTTTGGTAACATGGCCATTTTACCAATATTAATTCTGCCAATCCATAAGCATAAGAATCTTTCCATCTTTTACTGTCTACTTCAGTTTATTCCTTCAGTGTTCTGTAATTCTCATAAAGATCTTTCACCTTCCTGGTTAGGCTAAAAAATGTATGCCTAAATTTTTTGGTGCTGTTGCAAACACAAATATTTTCCTGATTTCTTTCTCAGTGGATTCATTACTCATGTACAGGAATGTAATTGATGTTTTTGTAGTGGTTTTGCATCCTGCCACTTTGCTGAATTTGTTTATCACATCTATAAGTCTTCTGGTGAAATTTTTAAAGTCTTCGAAGTAAAAGATCACATTGCCTGCAAAGAGGGATAATTTTGCTTCTTCCTTTCCTGTTCGTGTCCTTTTATTTCTTTCACTTGCCTAATCACTCCAGCTAAAACTTCAAGTGTTACATGGAACAGAAGTGGTGAAAGTGGACATCCTTTCCTCATTCCTGATTTTAGGGGAAATATTTTCATTTTTTCCCAAATTCCTCATTTTTTCCCATCCAGTATAATGTTGGCTATGGGTTTGTTGTATATAGCCTTAATTATGTTGAAGTCAGATCCTCCAATACCTAATATCTTCCAAGGTTTTATCATAAAGCATATTAAATTTTGTCAAAGGCTTTTTCTGTGTCTATTTAGATGTCCTTGAGTTTTTTCTGTGGTGTCTTACATGGACTGATTTCTGCATATTAAATCATCATTGTTCCCCTTCATCTCGCACATTTCTAAATGACACAACATTCCAGGACTTGGCAATTCTCTCAGACATCTTCTCTGTCTACACTCGTGCCCCAGGTGACCACAGGGCACTTCTGTGGAATGTACCTGTACACTGAGTGACCCTAAATGTACACGTATGCCAGTGAGTTCCCTATTGGTCTTGAACAACAGCTTTGCTGAATAGGACGAGCAACTCAAAATTAGCATCCTCAACTCCTGTTTTCCCGAGTCAAACCTTCACTCAGTGTTTGCCTGCTCTATCAATGGCAACTCCTCAGATAACTGGTTTTTCTTCCCTCGTGCTTAGATCTGCATCTCCTCTTAGACTTCATACTCAGAACATATCCAGTCCTTCTCAACACCGTCAGTCAACGCCAACCTGGATCATATTCCAGACATCCTACCCGGCCTCTCCTTCCAGGACGCCCTTCTGCAGTCTCTTCTGTGAGGAACCGAAGTGGCCCTTTTAAAACATGATCCAAATCATTTCACTCCACCGAACTCTGGGAAAATAAAAGTTCTACCAGCTCTAGGTGTTCTATGCTCACATTATCTCTCTGATTTTATGGCCGTCCTTCTCCAACTCTTTCAATCCCTCCTAGGCACATTGGCTTCTTCAGAATTCCTTGTAAAAGCCAACGGGCCTGTTTCTTAGGACCTCCCTCTGCCTGGCTCCCTCTTTCCCTCTCTTCAGGACTCTGTCCAAACATCACTTTTTCGGAGAGCCTTTCCTGGTCTACTCTATTTGAAATTAGGAACCCCCAGTTCACAATCCGTATCCCCTTCTGCTGTCATATTTCTTCACAGCACTGTTGTCTAACATGCTGTATATTTGAGTATTTTCTCGTTTTCTTTCTCCACCCACTAAATTACAGCTCCATGGAGGGCGGTGCATATTAATCTCTCTGCTCTCAGCCGTAGTCCCGGGAGAAGACAGCCTGGCGGGTAGCAAATACATAATCAATATTTTATTGCACTCTACTGGATATCAAAATGAGAAAGCAGTATGAAATGCTTCTAGATTAAGAACAAGGCCATATTTCACCTACTCAGAAGCACTACTGTTTTTTGACCCAAAACATAATTACATGAGATTGTAATCTCTGTAATCTTTGAGTGTTTTCAAAACGCAGTGAAGCCTTTTTTAATACAGACAACGAGCGCCCTCTACCCTGCTGTTTGGATGCACGCATTGCTGCAGGACCACGGCTGAGTGGGAGGAGGGGATCAAAAGTGATCAAGATATCATATATTAAGTATCAATTCCCCCAAATGACTGTAGCTGTTATGCATCAGAAACATTATTAAAAAAACAGATGATGTACTTAAACAAAAATATATTACAGTAAAATACACATTGTCACTAATTCCCCTGAAAATACTCTTGCTTCAAACACACTTATCCCGGTGTTTTTGTCAGTTTCTGAAGCTGGATGTCCTCTTTCCTTAGTGCCTTTCGTGGCTGCCTCAGTGTCCTGAGCAAACTCAAACTGTTTTCGGTAATTTCTGTCAAATAAAAGCTTTACAGTGTGTCTTCAACCACACTATTTACTGGATCTGGCACTGTGCATTCAGCTCCTATCTCTTCCCCAAAGTCAAAATGACCATGGAAAATAAATGTTTTGAATCGATTCAGGACTCAAGGCAGCCAAAAACATGACTAAACATACAAAGCCGAGACAGATGAATTTGAAGTGACGGGGAGTATACTGAGGGGGATTCATAGCAATATGTATTTTACTGTAATATATTTTTAAACATTTTAAATATTCATCACTTTTTTTTAATCACACCTTGTGTTAGCTTTCTGCTACTAGGACAAAATACCTAAGATATTTTGATTACAAAAAAGAAAGGTTTATTTTAGCTCATGGTTTCAGCTCACGGTTTCAAAGGTTTCAGTCCATGGTTGTTTGGCTCCACCGTTTTGAGCCTGTGGTGAGAGCAAACAGCCTGGTGGAGAGTGCATGGTGGAACAGAGCAGCTCATCGCATGGCAACCAGGAAGCAAAGAGAGATACAGGGATGGTCCAGGCCCTAGGATATCCCCTTCAAGGGCACACCACCAAGGACCTCACCTCCATTCAGCTCACCTCCAGAAGGCTCCCTGCTTCTCCAAAGTGCCACCTGGTAGGGACCAAGCCTTCAATACACAAGCCCTTGGGGGACATGAAAGATCCAAACCATACCAAGATAATTTTTTAGTTGTTCCTGCATATGGAAATTAATGTAAGACTGCTCCCTGGCAGTGAGGCTGGGCCCAGAACTGGAGCTATGTTTGCCTTGCAAAGGCTCTCGTTACATCTCTCAAACCCGACTATGTATAACAAACACCTGTGACCATTAAAGCCTACTCATACCCAGACGGCTTTGCCAAGATTATTTACTTCGCTTTCCAGCTTTGGGCCTTTCCGTTTGTTTGTTTGTCTTGTCTTATGGAAGTGGGTCACCAAGGGAGACAGTTTGACTCCCTTTTCCTCTCAAAGCCAAGTGGAAACATCCGTAGACACTTTTGATTGTCACAGCTGGGGACAGGTAGAGTGACGAAGTACTACTCAGATCTAATAGACAGAGACCAGAAATACTACTGGAGAGTCTCTAACACACAGGACAGCCTGCCTGAAAAAAAAAAAATAAAAAGAACTATCCAAATACTGTATCAGTCATCCAAAGGTTTGGAAACTTTATAGACTGATGGGGCGCTCCAGCAGAATTATGGAATAGAAGGGAAAGAACAAACGCCCATCTCTTATTTCAGACCATAGCGGGAAGCGTTTGGCTTTCTGCCGTGAAGCGTGCTGCCCGCTGTAGAATACTTTTGTAAACATCCCTTCTAAGTGAAGGAACAAACATCCATTCTATTCCTAGTTTGGTGAGTTCTTTATTACTATAAATGGTGGTTGAACTTTATCAAATGTTTTTCTGCATCATTTCAGATGTTTCTTTCCTTTCTCTTTTAGCTTATTAATATGGAGAATTACTAATTAATTTTAAAGGTTAAAATGAATTCCTGGGATAAGACTGATATATTGCTAGATTTTTATATGATAAAATTTTTAGGATTTTTACATTTATGTTGAGGAATACTAGTTTTACTACTTTCTTTTTAAATTTTTATTAGTATATGTTTACAGTAACTAATGATTATGGGGAGTTGATACATGTGCATAGCCCATCTCAATTCTTTTTATTCCTCCCACCCCACATTGCTAAATAGAAGTCACTAGTGAAGCCTGATTTGGCCTAGATTTTTCCCTATCAAATGATGTTTATGAATTAAATTTCTCTGATGTGTTTATGTGTTGATACTTAGGTTATCAATCTGTTCCTTCTTGAGTTAGCTTTAATAGTTTTTGTCTTCCAAAGAATTTCTCATTTTATCAATGTCAATTTATTGGCACAAAAAATATTTGTTTCTTATTTATCTATTTTGGGTATTGGGAATTAAACCTAATGCTTCTCATTTATGTTATTGTCCATAAAATATGTAGTGATACTGTTTACTCCCTGATAGTAATAATTTTCTTCCCTTTTTTCTCTGTTAGTTTGGGTAAAATTTTAACACATTCATTTTTAAGAACCAGCTTTTTATTTCATTAATTTACTCTATCATTCCCTTCTTTCTGCTTATTTTAGATTTAATTTGCTCATCTTTTAATTTCTTAAGAGAGAAGCTTAGGTCATTGATTTGAGTCCTTCCTATTTAACTAATGTAAGCATTTAATGATATAAATTTCCTTTCAAGCACGAAGTTAGCTATATCCTATACACTTTGATAGGCTGTTTTAATTTTCATTGAGATGAAAATGTTTCTCACTGTTCTTGTGATTTTCCTTTTACCCAAATATTTGGGGATGTAGATGCAATCTTTTGCTTTACTTCTTTCAGCACCAATATATTTCATCATTAATATTTCAGGTAGCATAATAAAGATGGCTTGTATTTAAAACACAAAATTATTTTAGGATATATGTTTAGTACATAACAAACTTTCAAAATATCTAACAAGTCTTCAAAACTAAAAAGAGAAGTCATAGGGGAGAAAAATAGAAAGAGCAAGAGGGAAAAGTTTTGAAAATATATTTTTTAAATTATACATATCTGTCCTGTATATAATAATAATGGTTATTAAATAACTAATTAATTAATGATACCCATTACTAATACTGTATTTTTTTCTTCCTTTTTGACAAGAATTCCATCCCTATGAATAACCAATTCAATCTAGAAATATTCTTGAGGATAACTAGTTGATCATTTTGCAAAACAAAACAAATAATAGGTAACACCAAAAAAAAAAAAAAAAGGTTCATTTTCCATAGGGGCCATGTTTCTGGGTCTTTTGCTCAAAGTTATGCCATAATTCGATGACTTATTTCAGATTCCCGATATGTAGTACTGATCACTAGATTATTTCTGGTTAAAACTAGATTTTTCTGAATTTACTAAAGTATAAATGTATATTTTGTGCTCTAGACACAAATTTTACCCCACAGTGAGTACTCTGCATTGTTTGTGACAAGGAAAAGTCTGTAAGGCACTAGTATCTGTGTGCAAACATTTGGCTTTCTATCCCCCAAAATCTGAGGAAAAACAAAGAGAAGAAAGAAATCTAATGTTTTACATTAAAAATTAATAAATAGTGGCTCAAAGAATAATACAAAAGAAATCAAGAAACTGTCACATTTATCAATTGAACTGTATAAAACTCCATTTCAAATCTCAAAGACAAATTGCTATGAAGAATTACATATAAATTGAGCTCTAAAATTTTCTTAAATCTCCTAAACATTCTTTTTTCTTAAATTTTATTTCAAAAAGAATAAAACCAAACAAATGAAACAGAATAAAGTCCATCAAAACAATGAAAGCTATACAAGGCTTTAAAACAAGCTAATAGAAAATCAACAGTGGCTACCATAATGCCTCTTGTTATCTTAAAAATAGCTGCCCATACCATCAGACATAACAGAATCAAACAAAACAAAACACAGTAAGACCAAACAAAACAAAGCAATGAAAACTACACAGGACTTCAAAACAAGTTAACAGGAAATTAACAATGGCCACAACATTCCCTTTTCAGAAGTTTTCTCTCCTTTCACTTTCACAACATCTATTGTACATTTTGGATCCCACTAACTCCTTCAGTTTTTTATACTAGGGAGACAACCTGATGTTCACCCATGTGAGTCCAAACCATTGCACCCATGAGCATGATCTCAAGTTGCATCCATTTACCTACAACAGCCTCAAGATTATCTTTCTTCAGAGTTGAGTAGCTTTCCATTGTATAAAAATGCTGTATCTTTCTTATCCAATCTTTGGTTGATGGGCAAGCTACCCCTGCTTTTTTCTGGTCCCCTGTCATGTGGAGCATTGTTTTCTCTCCTTTGTCTTTCAATCTACGAATTTCCTTCCCAGTTGAATGTTTATCATACACTATATATTGATGGATCTTGTTTCTTGAACTACTCTGCCTCTGTTTCTTTCTATTGATGAATCAAGGCCATTTACATTAATGGTTATGGCCAATATGCACTGCCTTGTTTCTGCCTTGCTATTTTCCTGCCGTTGGTTCCCTACTTTTCCCCTCCATTCAATTGCTTGCCCCACTTGGCGATCCCCCTCTGCCACTGTTCCTGGAACCATGGTCATTTTTATCTCTCTCTAGAATGTCCTTCAGTATTCTTTGTAGGGTTGGTTTGGTGGTTGTGAATTCCTTCAGTTCTTCTTTGTCACGGAAGTATCTTGTTTCTCCATTAATTTTGAGAGAGAGTTTTGTAGGGTACATCAATCTGGATTGAAGGTTGCTTTCCTTTAGAACTTGAAATACTTCACTCCAAGCTCTCCTTGACTTGAGGGTTTGTGCTGAGCAGACGGCTGTGATTCTGATGGGCTTTCCTTTGTAGGTGATTTTTCCTCAGATCACTTCCCTGTTCTGTTCCCCTTTCCATGGCAGTACAGCTTCATCTCAGCCTGATGGCCCCTAACCCATGACCAAAGTTGCTTTCTACTGGAGCCAGTTCCATCCCAACTTTCTACTGCCTGGAGCCCATGTTCCACATGCACAGTGTGATATTTAGAATCAGTCATAATTGCCTAGCCATAGAAAAGTTATTTAATTTTAACTACTTAATAAGAATAATTTAAGAAATACTAAATTTGCATCTTTTATGCACAAAAGTATTTAACCATTGCATTAGTTAGCTTTCCCATCACTGGGATAAAATTACCTGACACCCACAATTTAAAGGAGAAAAGTTTTTATTTGGCTCATGGTTTTGGGGTTTCTGTCTGTGGCCAAATGACTCCGAGGCAGAAGTGACATGGTGGAAATGCATGACTAAGGAAAACTGCTCACCTCATGGTATCCAGGGACCAGAGAGAGAAGGGAGGAGCTAGAGAAGGAGTTACTGTTCTGCTCCAGAGGCACGCCCCCAGTGGCAGTCTTCTCCAAATGCGCCCACTTCCTAACAGAACATTTAGTTACAGACTCATCAATGGATCTGTCCACTCACGAGTATAATGTCCCCATGACGCTGTCACCTTCCAAAAGCCCCACCACTGACCGCCTGAGACTTTTGCAGGACATTCTAGACCTCAGTCATAACAACCATAGAATTAATAGTGTAATTAACATATATCAAATTTGAATAAAATATTACAACACAAAACATTTCCAGCAAGACGTATTTTAATGATGAAAGAACAATAGTAAAGTTTTCTGTGCACATCTGTTGTAATATTAAACATGTAATGTCAAATACATACGGCTACACTGATAAGAACATGATTTGCTTTATCGTGAAAGACTGTGACTTCGAAGGCTTTTAAAAAGGCAAGAAAAAGAAAAACCAGAAAGTTTCTCTTGGAAAAGGACACTAAGCAGTTAATGGCATCAAAGTCACATTGACTAGAGAAGGCAATAACACATTTTTAAAGTCATCTTGACATAAACCTTACTGCAAATATAAAATTCTTTTGAAGACAATACATAGAAAAGAGAAAAACTTCAAAGGCACAATGGCTTTCTTCTCTGGCATATTAAACAAGTTTGGCTAATGTTTATTAAATTATAAAATCTTACTTAACAAATTCCCCCTTAAAGTACAGAGTATTTTGTTTTTAAAAGGTCATACATATAAAAAGGCATAAAACTGTTTCCAGAGCAGTTAATGTTGGCCCTTAGCAAAAATTTACTTTAGGTTATTTCAACATATTAGCAGGACAAAATTCCCTTTAAAAAGAATTTAAACCAATGCTAAGCATAAAAAATAGCCATTTAGCGGAGGTTAATTTTCCAAAGCCAAACAAACCCAAAGCAACACTTCCCACCCCACCAGCAATGGGACAACTGCCCTTCGTGTGCCTCTACTGCTTGTTGTTTCCAAAAATCAGTTTACCACCTACTGGAATCCCAGCCCAGGAACCAGCCTGTGAATGTGGGTGGCTCGTGGCCCTGTTTTATGATGACAATTGGAGTCCTCTTATCTCTTCCAGAAGGATCGGTCTCAAGGTACATTTTGGCTAAAAAGAGTTGCAAATACATAAATTCGGTTATTTTTGGTTAAACTAAAGTCACTATAAAATGAAATTTTTTCTAATAAAGCTAATGCATCAAATTTTCATTGCCCCCAAGTAGCCAAATATAATTTCTTATTGATTATTATCTCATCTGCCCATAGGAAGCATCATTATAAAGTCTTGTTATTACTTAAAAATTTTTCAAGTTTTATGAAATATTCTTAGGGAATCATGATTGCTATACTTTTCTCTTTTTTAATGTAGACTATACATTATTCACAAATAATCTACATAAAAATCAATAGAACAGACAAACAGGTTTATCAAGGTCATAGTGCAAGGTCACAAAGCCATATACAGAAATCTAGTGTTGGTCTATATACAAGCAATGAACAATTCAAAAGTAAAATTGTAAAGGCACAAGTTACAACAACACAAAAAAGTTTAAAGTAACATTACTGTATAAATGTTATACTTTTCAATAAAAAGAACAGAGTACCTAAGAGAACAGTATTACTTTAAAGGAAGTTTCAAAATATCTAGGTCATCATAGTCATCAAGGGTTTACTAGTTTTATAACAAAATAGGGTTTGAGTGAATTGAAATTCTTTTAGAAATAATTGTATGCCAAATTAGTTCTTAAAAAGTTGTTTCCTGTGCTCATTGTGAAATTCTTCAGTTTTAAAAGAGTCTATTACTTTTAAGTCTGAAGATGACAGGTAAGCTACTTCTTGGTTTTCATGTGTATTTTGGGGAGATGGTGAAAAAAAACAGGCTACTACCATAACCACCTACAGGATCTAGCTTACCAGACTTCAGTGATTCTGATTTCTCAACTTCGTTGGCATCTTTGCCAATCCAAATAAATATCTGAAAAATGAAACAATAACAACATGTCCCATTGTAGGAGTGTTGTCTCAGCACCAGGCTCTATGCCAAGTACTGTGCACGCACGGCTCATTCCAACTTCTCAACAGTCCCAGAAGTGAGGGGGTTCACAGTGGGCCCCACAGCAGGTCCTTCCCTTTCCAAGTGTTCATTCCCACTGGAGACACCTAAATTTATACCCAGCCCATCTGACTACAGATTTCATGATCACATTTTATGTTTACATGGCATATTCTGCTTTATGAAGTAATGTTTCACAACAACAACAGCTTGCTGTTTCAGTACATCCACCCCCCACAGTGTGTAAAGCAGTCAGCACTGGCATTTCCTAGCTGGCAGTCTAGGCTGAGAGGACATCTAGACATACAGCTTGCTTGGGGAGGTCTCTGGACTCCCTCCAGGAATCTCTGATTTAAGGCAAGTGCTTTTCTCCTTCAGTGTTATACCCTACATAACTTTGATAAAATGCTCTAATGTTTAGCATTTCAACAGCAAAGTTTTCAAACTAATTTTAAAATTTGCATATATGTAATCTGTGCCATATATATATGTGTATATATATATATATATATATATATATATGTTTACATACACAATCTATATATATTCTCTTTTTGTCAAATCTGTGAGTTGAATGTTTTTCAGTACTGGGGACTCTGCACTGAGCCATATCCCTAGCCCTTTTTCAAATTTTTTTATTTTGAAGCAGGGCCTTGCTAAGTTGCTAAATTGCCCAGGCTGGATTTGAACTTGTGATCCTCCTGCCTCAGCCCCCCAGAGTGCTGGGATTACAGGTGTTTGCCAACATTCCCAGAGCAGGTTGAATATTTTTAATGCTGAAAAGTACTCTTGAATTATTTTATACTTAAGTCACTTTGAAATCACTCAGTGGATGAGTGATTCTGGTCATATTAAGTTTCTGTTGTATTGTAATTCATACCAGAAGTGCTGGAATGCTTGTTTGCAGGACACAGAATACACCATGACTACATATTATAAATGAAAAGTATGACTTAAAAGATATTAAATGTAATCTGTAGAAGCTGGGGCTGGATCCCCAATTCAGATATGATCCCTGTAAACCAAAAGGCTAATGTGTAATTTAACTAAAGGATTTAGCCATTAGAAACAGACCTAAAATCAACAGTCTGTGTGCTAATTCTAACCCCAGACCTAATTTTACATTCTTGTTCTATGTTATTTGATTCCTAACATATTTATTTTTCTCTTTTACTGTTGTTAATGAAGAGTTTTTTAAAAAGTGACCAAATGTGTTATGTCAAATCACCACTGATGTTCACCTAAATTAAGACAAAACAGTAACATAATTAACCATTTAATTCAAACCTACTGTGTGCCTGCTTCTTCCCCAGGAAAGGAATCCTGACAACTCTTGTCAAATATCAGAGGGAGTTTGCAATAATTTAGTCTCTTTCTAAACTAGCACCCATTAATATACACATTAATAAAATGAATATAGGAGTAAACCAGGTGAGTACATTTTACAAATAATTCATAAACAGAACTTTTTTGTCTAAAACTATAGAATCAAAGATAGTAGCTGTGGAGAGGAAGAATAAGACGGCAGAACAGTAAGCAGCAGAGTAAAGAGCCTCCCTGAGAGATACCATCCAGATGCCGGAATATAGCAACATGGGGAAGACAAGAAGGAAGGAAGTGGGCCCTCTGGATCCAGGAAGAATCTAAAGTGAGAATTAAAGCACACAGAGAGTAAAAAGAAACACTTAAACAAAGAAGGTGGTAGCTGGTGGTGCCACTGCCTGGAGCCAGACCCACTGTGTGAGAGGAGCTGCTCAAACCTGGGGACACATGATCAAGGTGCCGCCGTGGCAGCAGCGGCCCTGGAGGCCTCTGCTGACAGAGGTAGCATTGGAGGAGAGTGGCAGTGGACAGGGGGAGCAGACCTGGAGAATTGAACTGGCTGATGGTGAGTGTGCAGAGGTCTTCACCCTCCCACGAGAGAAAAGATCAGCTGGGAGACATCTTGGAGTTGGGCTGGAGACTCCTAGCTGGGCGCAGACCCATGGAGATTGCTCAGGCTGAGCCCTGCCCCCTATGTGCATCCTGTGGGCCACCTTGGAGGGTCCCTGCAGGTGACTGGCTCGGTCTGGAGACAGCGGCTCCATGCGCACTCCAGGGATGGTGGTGGAAAGTCCGCGGGTGACCAGCCCAGGTTTGTGGGCAGTGACCTTGCCCCTGCCTGCACTGTACCAGCCATCTGGGAGCCAAGGTGGGCTGGGGAAAGGCAGCAGATAGCGCCGCAACAGCGCCCCCAGTGGCAACCATCAGATATCCATAATCAGCACTAGCTATAAGAACCAGTCTCACTTCAGAGAAATTGCAGCCAATGCGAGGAGTACCTGGGTCCCCAGTACCCATTTGCCCAGAAGAACCCAGGAATATGTCAAGACAAAGACACAAAAGGCAGTCTTTGGCCTCCAATCCAAACAGAGCAAGTCCAGGAGATGCAAATGCAGAAGAGATCAGGAGTCCCACAACTGAAGTTTCTGAGAGGATGGCAACTGAAGTAAAGAAACAACTTCAAGAGGCTATAAAAGAAATTAGAACAGAAATACTAACTCAACTATAAGAAGAAATGAAAAACATGATAAAAGAACTGCTAGGCAACTCTAAAGGAGATATACATGAAACAATGGAGCATAGGAAAATGAGGGAAACCTTGAATGAACAATACAAAAAAGATTTAGAATACATGAAACAGATTCAAAGAGATAGCCAGGAAATCAAAAAATCCAATGAAAGTTGGCAAAACCATTTGAAAGAAACTAAAGATAGACTTTCAAACCTTGAAGACAGGTTTACAGCTTATGATCGAGAAAGGAAAGATCTCTTAAAAATAATAAGAAACCTGGAAGTAACAATACAATGGCTGCAAGACAACCCAAAGAAACATAACTTAAGAATAAAAGGTGTGAGTGAAAAAGCAGGGGTCAGTACAAATGAAATTAAAAGCCTATTTACAGAAATAATTTTAGAAAACTTCCCAAGCATGGGAAAAGGAAGTGACTTTCAGATAAATGAAGCATATAGAACTCCAGCTAACCATCACCAAAATAAATATACACCCAGACATATATTAATCAAGATCCCAGAAATTCAACACAAGAACAGAATATTAAAAGCTGTGAGAGAAAAGAAACAGATCACCTACAAAGGAAAACCCATCAAAATGATGACAGACTTCTCAACACAAACCATCAGGTCCTGAGAGCTTGGAGTGAAGTATTTTAAGCCCTGAAAGAAAACAACTTCCAGTCCAGATTGATGTACCCAGCAAAACTATATTTCAAAATTAACGGAGAAACAAGATACTTCCACGACAAAGAACAACTGAAGGAATTTATGACCACCAAGCCAATCCTACAAAGAATACTGAAGGGCATTTTACAGAGAGATAAAAAGACCACAGTTCCAGAAACAGTGGCAGAGGGATATTGCAGTGCAGGGCAGACAATTGAATAGAGAGGAAAAGTGGGCAGCCAACTGCAGGGAAGTGGCATGGCGGAGATGAGGCAGTGCCTGTTGGCCTTAAACATTAATGTAGATGGCCTCAATCCACCAATGGAAAGAAACACAGGCAGAGTGGACCAGGAGACAGGATCCGCCAATACACTTTATACAAGAAACACATTAAGCTCGAAACAGGGTTCATAGACTGAAAGTCAAAGGGGAGAGAACAATGCTGTATGTGACAGGGAACCAGAAAGAAGTGGGGGTAGCTTGCCCATTAGCTACATAGTGGACAAGAAAGATATGGCATTTTTGTCCAATGGAAAGCTACTCAGCTATAAAGAAAAATAACCTCAAGCCTCTTGTAGGTAAATGGATACAACTTAAGATCATGTTCATGGATGAAATGGCCTAGAGACACATGGGTGACCATCATGCTATCTCCCTAGTACAAAAAAGAAAACTAAAGAAGTTAGTAGTATTCAAAATACACAATACATATTGTGAAAATGGAAGGGTAGGAAGTGTCTAAAAAGGGCAGGCAGTGGCCATTGTTAATCTATCACCAGGATTTGAGTCCTGTATTGTTTACATTGAGCTGTTTAGTTTGATCTTATTCTATATCGGTTTGCCTAACTTTATTATATTTGATGGCATAGACAGCTATTTCAAAGATAACAAAACACATTATGGTAGCTATTATTGATATCTGATCACCTTGTTTTGAAACCCTGTATTGCTTTCATTGTTTTGTTTTGAGTGATTTTATCCTATTTTGGTTTGTTTGATTGTATTGTGACTGATGATATAAGCAACTGCTTAGAAGATAATATGAGGCTTTATGCTAATTAATGTTGTTTTACTATGTATTGCTTCCATTGTTTTGTTTTTTATTGGTTTTATTCTGTACTATTTAGTTTGATTATACTATGCCTAATGGTATGGGCAGTTGTTTTGAAGATAAGAAGAGGTATTATAAGAGGAAAGGAGGAAAGAAGGAATGGAAAAGGAAAAAGACATAAAACTGTATATAGGTATACATAAGATAGTTTAAATGACTATACTACTAAATGCATTAGTTATTGAAAAAGAACAGTTAATACTCATATGATTAGCTCAATTTTACATGTCTATTAATCTAAACAACCCCTTTGAAGGTAACGATATGCAATATTACAACCACTGTCAAATTCCAATCATCTCACTTTGTAAACCTATACTGTTATTGTATTGAATTTGTTGTTGTTTGTCTCTTTTGCTTTTTGTTTTTCTTTTCTGTGTCCATTTTCTCTTAAATAATAAAAAAAAATAGTAGCTGTGGAATTGTTTCTGTAGCAAGAAATCCACTTGCCCTGTAAGTGTTTCTTTGAAACATTAAATCTTGAGGCCCATTTATTGCCATCCCTGTCATAGCTCAAAGCAGCTTCTGTCAGTTTCCAGCCATACGTGTATTCTCTCACCATAATCACAGTGTGGTTCCTACCTGTTCCCAAGCGTCTAGAAGCATAACATCATCCTCCGCTAAGTCATCCTGGGTGAATTCTCCTGGAACCTCTTCAATCTGAAATAAATTAAAAGCTTCATGACCAAACAGTACAGCAGAATTTTTCTAATGCACAGAATATAAATGCCTTGTGCTACTGGAAGACAGTGAAAAGCTTTGGTAGCCAGTTTTTTTCTTCTTTTTGAGTGACAAGTGTTTAATTAAATGTCACAAACTGACGGTGAAGTTTTCTCAAAACAGTTTGCAACATAAACACCATTTCTGAATGCCTTTAGGAAAGATCTGTACAGTCAACACAACCTCCCTCCAGCAGTTCTTCATGACAAGTGGCCTCATAGATTTCATCACCTGCCTAGTCTCTAATATGTTTGAGCTTATGCTGTTTATTTCTTTCATTGTGTAGGTCAAGATAATTTTAAGGCCAGGGATATTGCTCAGCAGCACAGCACCTGTCTGGCAAGCTCAAGGTCCTAAGTTCAATTCCCAGTACAAAAAAAAAAAAAGGATAATTATAATACAAGTCAATATATCTGGACATTTTAGTACAGCAACAATTTTTGAGAAGGTGACATTATTAAACAATATTTTGCACGCAAATTTTCACTGTTTTATTTTTGATGGGTTAAACTGTGTTCTCTGTAATTACCAATAAATGGTAATGGGTTGGTTTAATCCACCCAATATGGATGAGCTTGTGTTAAAGTTCAACATTATTATAGGGAATTCTGCAAGACTTCACCCTCTGATTCTTAGGAAGGTTCTCAGTTCTTCCCTCCCCACCCACTGCTCCCAGTCAACTCTGCAGTGCAGTCGGACAGGTACAGCTGGCCACAGCCTCAGCCATATCCTGTTAGTGAGTATAACGAAGCAAGGGCTTTCTCGTGTTCCAGGGTTGTGTCATATACAAACTGGCACAAGCCCAGCCTTCATCTCACAGGAGAAGCAGGCAGAGTCCAGGCTAGATCAACCTTGTCCCAGGGAACCTCCAGATTTCTAGGCATAATTCATGTTTACTGTACCTTTACAAGATCTGAAACCCTTACACAAAAGGGGAAAAAAAAGGATTGAACATTCACAAAGAACAAGGAAATTGTTTGCATTATCTTTTTACAGAATATTTACTGATCACATCAAGGAAGAAATGAGATAGTTTCTAGAATCAAACAATAATGCCGGTAAACATATCAATCTATGGACACATGAACACAGTCTTGAAAGGGAAGTTTAACTCTGTGAATGCCCACATGAGAAAAACAGAGCAAGTCCAAATAAATAACCTAATGATGTACCTCAAAATGCTGGAAAAACAAGAAGAATCCAAATCTAATACTAGTACAAGAAGGAAATTATAAAAGTCAGAGTGGGTATTACTGAAATTGAAACTAAAGAAAACAAACAGAGAATCAAAGAGCTGCTCCTTCAAAAGAATAAACAAAGCAGACAGACTCTTAACTAATCTTACCCAAAAAGGGAAAGAAAAGACTCAAATCAATGCAATTAAAAATGAAAAAAAAAGGAAATCACAACAGATAACTCTGAAATCTAGTTTATTAGGAACTTCTTTGAAAACCTGAACTCCAAAAATTGAAGAATTCAGAAGAAATGGATAGATTCTTATGAATTACCAAAACTGACCCAAGATGATGAAAAAATAATAATAATAAGACAATAACAGGTAATGACATAGAAGCAGTGACTTGGAAAAAAAATATACCAACTAAGAAAAGTCTAGGACCTAATGGATTCACATTTGATTCTACGAGAACTTCAGGGAAGATGTTAATACTCCTCAAACTGTTTCATGAAATTGAAAGGGAGAATATATTCTCAAGGTCATTCCTAGAAGCTTGCATTATCCTGATTCCAAAACCAGACAAGAACTCAACCAAAAAAGAAAACTACAGACCAATCTCCTTCATGAACATAGATGCAAAAGTCCTTAACAAGGTACTGGCAAACAGAATGCAAAAAATCATCAAAAAGATTACACATTATGACCAAATAGACTTCATTCCAGGATGGAATGCAGGGATGGTTCAACATACATAAATCAATAAATGTAATATATAACACAAATGGAATCAAGGACAAAAATCATATGATCATCTCAATAGATGCAGAAAAAGTTGTTGACAAAATCCAACATCCATTCATCATTATAAGTCCTGAAGAAAACAGATAAAGAAAGAAGACCTTATCTCAATCTGGTAAAAGCAATTTATGACAGTGCTACTGTCAACATCCTACTAAATGGGAGAAAACCTCTACATTCAGGAACAAGACCAGACTTCTAGTATTACCACTCCTCTTCAATATAGTAATTGAAACATTAGCTAGAGCAGTCGGGCAAGAGAAATAAAAGAGGTGTGTATGGGAAATGAAGACATCAGGCTATCTTTATTTGGAGATGACATGATCCTCTATATAGAAGACCCAAAAAATTCTACTGCATACTTCTAGAATTAATAATCAAATTAATTAATGTAGCAAGATACAAAAACAACACACAAAAATCCATAGCATTTCTATATACCAATAATGAACTCACTTGAGAAAGAAATTAGGAAAATAATATCATTCACAATAGCATCAAAAAAAATTAAACACATAGGAATTAACAAAACCAAGCAAGTGAAAGGTCTACAATGAAAGCTACTGTACTCTGAAAAAGGAGATTAATGAGGACGTTGAAAAATGGAAAGATATCCACTGTTTTTGAATAGGCAGAACCAATATTGTCAGAAAAGCCATATTTTCAAAACTAATATACAGATTTAAGGCAGTCCCAATCAACATATCAACAGCACTCCTCACAAAACTGGAGAAAACAATCCTAAAATTCATATAGAACCAGAAGAAGATCAAGGGATGGAGGGAGTGGAGAGGAAGGGGAAGGGAACAGGATGGGAAAAAGAATTAATGTGTGCCAACTCTGCACAAGGAAGGTAATCATTATGTGCTGCAAATGTATACTAATAAAAATTGAAAAAGAAATTACCCACCCTAAAAAAATTTACCAGTCATATAATGGTTTTAAAAATCAAAAACCTTAAATATCACTTACCTTACATCAAGCACCGTTCTAGTCTTTCTGTGCAGTAATTAGTATTCACGACAGCCATATGAAGCAGTGATTATGACTTACCTCATTTTACAGATCAGAAAACTACAACACAGAGACCATAAGGAACCAGCCAAAGGGCACAGAGCCAATAAATAGAATCACCAAGTGAGTGGTATCTCATAGGTAGACCGCTTCTAAAAGCTGTGCTTTTAAACAGTAGCTCTGCTACCTTGTAGGGCTCTACCTGTCTGAAGCCTAATTTCTCATGGTGATCATAAAATCAAAGTCTTGTCACTAACAACCCTTTCCCTTAAACTGTGAAAGTGGATGAAATGATTCCAAATACTGATCAAGAAAATGAGTAAGTACAAAGGAAATGTGCATTTCTTATAAAGGGTAACACGTCCATGACAAAACACACACACATACACAGATCGACTCACAGATTTTTTTTTAAACCTCACTAAGAACAAAGCCTAGGTGCTTATTTTTGAAAATTTATCTTCCTTGAAAACAAACATTAATTTATAGCACTATAAGCAAGTAACACTGATTAAAAAATTATAGACACATACGCCAAAAATGAAGTTGCTTAGATGCAATATACAATTAATAGTCAAAATGGTAAAATAGTAGATTTTTCTTATAATAGCCTTATAAAATGTAGCAAATACAGGGATTTCCTACAAAGTAGGTAACAAACTATGGTGCTCAACAATACAGTATCACTATCCACTATGAGTAATTTTTACACCAAACTAGTTATAACCTTAAAGGGTGATTTGTACATGGATGGTTTCTTCTTCAAAGTGTATTTATTTATTTTTTATTTCTAGAATTAAATGTGCCTGAGAAAGTATTTCCATAAGATTTTTCATTCCATCAACACGGAGAAAGTTTTTATTCCCCTGGGCAAGGGAAGCGTAAAATTTACAGTTACATGAGAAGCAACTGCTGCTTAACAGAAAGTGTCTAATTATTAAACCAGTCAATCCAGTCATTTATAACTCACACTGCAGTTGCCGAATGTCGACACTGATGTACAGTAGCCATTGTAAGAGCTTCTTGACTCATACGCTGCTTTTCAATATTTTTAATGCTTTCACATCCATTGCACCACTGACCCTTACACCATGCTATAGGCAGCAAAGATTTTATCACCGTGCTTTGCAGGGGTCAGCTGAACCTAATGATCCCAGCTGCCCATGGCTACGGAGGGTCAGAGCTGACATGAAATGCCTCTCTCTGTTGCTAGGTTCTATCCCATAGCTTCTTTTTACAATTTTGGTTTTTATCAGCACATGTTCCCAGTAAGAATGACTGCATTCATCATGGGGAGTTGGAACACGTACACAGCACATCTTGACTCTTTCTTCGTCTGCTTCCCTTCCCCTATCACCTCCCTCTCACTCCGCCTCTTGGTCCTCTTCCCTTTTGCACTCACAATGAATCTTCCGGTTTTGTTGGAGCAGCCATAAAGCCGGGGTGGATGGTCTTCAGCCTGCGTTTCCATCAGTGGTGAGGTCTGGTAGCCTTTTTTCCCTCCAAGGGAGGCCCAAAACTCCTCTGTGGAAAGCACGGAGTTATTCAGTGCACACTCAGGAGCATATGGTTGGTATTGTTATATATTGACAATAATATTATCGTTCCTTAGATTTAATGATAAGTTACTTAAATGCACTAGATACCACCACTCACTCTTGCACCCAATGGAGGGATTTGTAACTCCCTTTAACCATGCAGACATTACCCTTTATGAAGAAAGGCAAGTAGCAAGCACAGCCAGTGTCAGTTCTAACCCCACAGCACACACCTGGCTCCTCGCCTTCCTGGATCCTTGCGGTGCTGCACCCAAGGACGTTTGCCACATATGCTGCTCCCTTCTCCTCCTCCTGGCTGGCGCCTTTTCCTACCCAGATGTAGCCACTGTTGTGGGGCAGTTTCAGGACAAAAGCATCATTGGAATTCAGTGAATTTGCATCAACATCAACCTAGAAGAAAAATAAGACAATGATTTAAATTCACTACTGCTCCTTCCTCAAAAAATATTTCCAAGACACTGTGATTGGAACAAGCATGGATAGCCTCTGGCCTGCCCCGGGGAACTAAGCCAGGGCTGGGCTGGGACAGCGCTATGTCACGTAAAACGATGGAGGAGGAGCATCTTGGTCACTGTCACTTGACCACCCAGCCCCCACCCAGACAGCAGCACATTCAGCAATGAGAAAGAATGGCTGTTGGCACTCTCAGGACATGGCCCAGGGGCTGGTGACACTCGGGGAGGTGGTGTTAAGTCCTCTCCCAACAAGAATGAAGCCTCCCAGACCACACAGACAGGAACGTATGAGCTGTGACAGTGGAGAATTACAGGAACTGGGTCTGGCTTTCAGAAGTTCTGATTCCTAACCCTTGTGTCCCCTCATTGGTACACAGGAAAGAGCCAGTGTGATGACCACAAGGCAGTGAGATCAGTGTCCAGGCTAGTGTGACCCAGAGAGGGAGATCTGAAGCCTTATAAACAGAAAACAAAATAAAAGACAGCTAATAGGAAGCAGGGAAATCTTTTTCCCTTAGGAAGGGGGCCAAGGGATAAAGGCATGAAAAAATACGGAGCTTGTGCAGCTGGGAAAGGAACCAAGAGATGGACACAACAGGGAAGAAGGGAGGATGAACGCAGAACTAAGATGTGTTACGTCCACGCACCAACTCCCAGTGGTAAATGTAATCATTATGTACTGCAACCATAACTAATAAAATTTTTTTTAAAAATTTTGAAAGAAAGCATTAGCCTTCCAGGAGAGGAAGACAGAAAGCCATGTAAAGGGGCTCTGCCTGTGACAGGTAGTTTCTGCTGAAGAACGGCAGCTGGGGAAGAGATCAGAAGGATCTCAGGGCAATGTGTGGTAGCATCATTCATCTGAAATCACCTGCAAAGGTCCACTGATGAGAATTTTACTCTTAATTTCAAATATTTTTTTTAACTCATCCTAACTGAACAAATGGGATGCTGATCTTCTCTTATGGATGAGATGAGTACACGTGCCAGCACTTAAACCATGAACTGAAGGAGATCGCTGTGAAAGAGACCAAGACAGAAGCTTGGGGCGCTCAGCTGCTCAGAGGCCAAGGAGAGGGAAAGCAGCAAAACAGCTTCCAGCAGGAAGGTGGCAAGTTTGGGAGAAATCACGAGGCATGTGCGCTGTAAATACCTCGGGGGAAAAGGGTGCTCAACAGTGAAGCTGCACAGCAGCAGATGCCAGCAGGAAATGAAGAAAAATGAGATCAGAGAAGTGACCTTTGTGTGACGGGTCAGGAACTGGCATGCCAGATAAAAGCCAGACCCCTGAGCGAGTGGCTCTGGAGAGAGCAGGCGTACAACACTAGGTCGGGCAGTGAGGAAGGCAACGTTTTCGAGGCTCCCTGGTCTTACGAAGGATAGAGAAATGATGACTTTCCTAAGATGTCTGTGAATTTCAAAGTAAATGACTCAGGATACAAGAATAAATGAGTGATAGAGAAGAGAAAGGAGATTGTTGCCTGCAATCAGGATGAATGCATGGAGAGCAATCTAGAAAAGTACATGGGAAAGCAGGAAAGGAGGGAATCCTGGCCAGAGGTTGGTGGTGGGAGAAATTTGACCTCCGATGGGAGCCATAGTTTTTATTCTATGTACTAATCATTTATTCAATTACTTATTGACATGTCACTTTATAAAAATATATTATTTATTGCTAATTTATAGGTAATGTTTTTACACTGATTAATATAATACTTGATTCTTTATATGTAAACTGCTAAATATGTTTTTCATATTTTAAAATAGAAATAAAATTTTACATTTCATTAAATGGGAGGGGAAGAAAACACAGACCAGTCAGTGGAATTGCAGGGGAGGAGAGAAGGCGATCATATGTGAGAACATGTCTTCACAGCAAACACCAAATCAGAATTACTTATAGGGAGGGGAGAGCAAGAGATCTAAGGATGGAGATGTGCATGAAAGGTGTGAAGGACGGAGAGGGGCTCACAGATGTGGTCACGGACCTGCAGAATTGCCACAATGTGGATCCTGGAGTAAAGGAGCCAAAGAACGGGAGATGGTTGTCAGAGACCAAATGACTAAACAGATCTCTGAGGAGCCACAGTTATTTCTCATCAATGGCAGGGTTTATTAAAGGGCCCTGCGAGTGTGAGATGAAACAGGGTCAAACAAAAGATTACTGGGAGAGAGAGACCAGAGGGAAGGTGATAGTGAGACAATGGCTGAAATCATCAAAACAGAAAAGACGAAGGACCAGCAGCTCCAAAGACGATGGCACAAGAGGGCTGGCAGGGCAGAGACAGTCAGATAAAAAGGACAGATGCCAAAGAGGCCAGGGTGAGCAAGGCCAGCACCCTGTCCAGTCCCATCCGGGGCCCTAGGAAGTGGGCACTGGACGGAACACAACTTCCACTGGACAGGTCAGTCCAGTGGAAGTTGCATTTTCAGAGTGCATACGCCAGGGGGCAGGAGGCTTGGAGAAGACGGGACGGTGGGCACAGGCTGACCACATCCTGAAGGGTCTGCTGAAGGCATGTTCAAAGGTCCAGTCTGCAGATGGGCATGGAAGACTGGGGGTGATTTGGGAGATCTGGGTTTGGACAGTGACTCAGGCGATATGCGATGCGACTGGATTGGTCCGGTGTGGCCAAGTCTGCTTCCCACACCTGTCACACTTGTGCACACAGGGCTCTCCTCTCTTGGACTCCCCGGGGGCTCAGTCACCTGCACACCAGCACAGGCCTCGACCCTAGGCTTCTCAAGACAGAGCCTGGGCCACCGTGTGCCTGATCGGAGAGAATGATTTATTATGGGATCCTCAAAATTCATGGGTTTGGGTTCAGAGAAGTTGAACAAGGTAAGAAGCTGGTACCTGGAGTTAACTTTTTATTAAACTCTCCTGGCTTCAGTGTTTGTCTCTTGATGTCAGAGTGGATTCATTATAGAAATGAAGGGAGTCTGCTTGTCCCCAGTGTAATGCCAGCATTTGCTGCTGGCTGAGGTCCACTGGGCCATGCATTAACCAGGGCATGTTTTACTGAACGGGCGACAGTGACATTACCTCCACAATTCTGGTGACAGAGGCCAGGTTTCTCCGGACTTGAAAGAGGCGCACAGGTGGAGCTGGG
>RJWM01030384.1:0-23482 GCA_004363535.1 Dasyprocta punctata
AAAAAAAAAGAGAGAGAGAGAGAAATAAACCTTTTCTTCCCTAATTTTGGGGGTCAGGTATTTTGTCTCAGCAATGAGTGAAAAGTAACTAAGACAGCCTGCATGAGCTAATCACCTTCCAAAAGCCCCACCTCTGAGCACCTGAGACTTTGGGGGACCTTTTAGATTTCAGCAGTAACACTGACCTTGGTCAACACGTGCATCACTGAACTAAGCAGGGTGGCAATCCCAGCACTCAGGGAGGCTGAGGCAGCAGGATCCAAGTTTAAGTCCAACCTGTGCAATTTAACAACTTAGGGATAGCCCATCTCAAAATATAATGAAAATAAAAAAGGACTGGAAATGGAGCTCAGTGTAAAACCCCTGACTTCAACTCCCAGTACAATAAAAAGACAGAAATAGAAAAGGGGAAGGTGGGAGGGGAAGGAGAGAGGGAGGAAGGGAGAAAGAAAACATCCCTGTTGCTTCTTAGATTTTAGTGTGCTGAGTTGCCTGCACAGTTGGATCCCAAAAGCCAGGACAGTGCAGGGCAAGTGTGCACACCGGCTTCCCAGGAGCTGATGCTGCACCCACAGCCCAGGTCCACACCCTGAGTCCTGGAAGTGGGGACATAACGCAGACCACTGTGCACCCATCCTGGCTGACAAGCCCGGGAGCTACTGCTGTCATGTCAGCTCGCACTCTCTCTTCCCCTTCTTTCTCTGGTTTTCTCTCATATATCAGCTGAGTCTTAGATGATGAGGTCCCAGGGCCCCTGCCCTCCCTTTCTCTGGGGTTTGCCTCTTCTGTAGATCTGGGCTGTCAGCTCAAGGGCTGAGAGACTGCTGAAGAGGTAAAAGCCTGCTGTCATCCGTTAGTGTCCCCCGTGAGGGCAGGGTTAGCGCCTCACCACCTTAGTCTTGCGCTTTCTTCACTGTCGCTGCCTCAGCAGCCAAAGCAGTGCCAGACACTTCCCAGGGGCATGAAGCGAGAGCTGAGGTATACTGCTCTGGCTGGAAGCAGTCAAGCCAGCCCTGCTGGACACATAATGGCACCCAGGTCCTGCGGCTAAAGACAATAGAGAGTGCGTGCTCAGCTTTGTATGTGCACATGGGATAAACCTGGCCAAGGCCGATTTAGGTCTCTGGTACCTCGTGCCATCTACTACTCCAGTGCCACTCTCATCTCCAGTCTCATGTGGGAGTCTAAGCGTCCAGACCAAAGAGTGTTCCTTGTCCTGGGCCACGGGAGGACATTAAACCAGAGCCCAACACCTAGTGGGGCTAACAGACAAAATCTAGAGACTAGAAAGCCTCAAGAGGAATGTGATGAGTTGCCAAACCAGAAGAAAATATCAAAGCCAGGGACCACAGCCAGGAATTTCAGATCCAGGGAGATAAAAACTGAGCAAGTGGGCAGATTACAACTGGGGAGGGGCCGCGTCTTGCAGTAAACATTTGAGGCTTGCTTTAATGTGTGTCCAGGGCTGTGGAGGGAGGGTCGGCTAAGATTAAAGGGGCTGGGGTGGGTGCACTGAATGGTATTTTCCAGAGGAGCTTGATTTTCCAGTGCTGAAACTGGGGCAACAGCATTGAGTCTGCAGAGCCTTAGGGCCAGCTCCAGACCCCAGCAGCTTGCACATCCCGGCTGCAACCTTGAGCAAGGTCGTCCAGAGAAGCCCCTCCTTGCCTGCTGTTAAAACAGAGCAAACCCTTAGTCAGCAACTCGAAGTCAGCTCACAATCCAGGCGTCCCCTAGCACTCTCGGAACAGTGCTTGGTTCCCACCAGCTGCGCGTGAGAAAGGAATTGGAAAGAAGCCAGCAAAGCAGATACTGATGAGGAAAAGCAGGACAGGAGGGTCGTG
Organism: Dasyprocta punctata; assembly: GCA_004363535.1. NCBI lineage: Eukaryota > Metazoa > Chordata > Mammalia > Rodentia > Dasyproctidae > Dasyprocta > Dasyprocta punctata. The sequence continues at coordinate 1,845 of RJWM01030384.1, forward strand.
CTAAACCCCAGCGCTCCCAGCTTGGACTGGGGGAAGGGGTGCACAGACAAGCAGAGCCCTCTGGTACCAAGAAAACCCTGACAGGGTCACGAGATACTCAGCAGACGCAGCTGAGCATCTGATGACTGTGCTCATCCCAGGATCACCCCAGCTGAACGGGACTGCGCGCACACCAGCTGCCGCACGCCTCTCCCTGCGCCCTTGGTGTCTTATTCACCACAATCTTCTGTGCCCCAATTCACCTCTGAAGAACTAAAAGTATTTCCCTCAAAAGGTGAAAAATAACTGAATGCTGCACTAAAAAAAAAACAACAGCAACAAAATATTGTCTTCTCTTTTGGGAGGGGTCTGCTGGGGGTGGAACCCAAGGCCTTGAGCAGGCTGGGCAACTGCTTTACCAATAGGCAGTCTCCCTCCTCTGCCCAAATTTTAAATTTTCTTTTTTGTTGTTTATTTTTTCCTTTCCTCCCTCCCTCCCTTCCTTTCTCCTCTTCCTCTCTCCCTCCCTCCCTTTCTCTTCCCTTTCCTTCTTTCTTTTGTGGTACTAGGGATTGCACCAGGACCTCCACACTGAGGATTGAACTGAGTACCTGAGCTACATTCACAGTCCTTTTTGTTCTTTTTATTTTGAGAGAGTCTCACTAAGTCATTAAGTTGCCCAGGCTGGCTTTGAACTTGTAATCTTTTTTGCTTCAACCTCCCAGAGCACTGAGATTACAGGTGTGTACCACAACCAGCTCCAAATATTTTATTTTCCTCCCCTTTTCCTTTCCTTCCTCTTTCCAAATCCTGGCACCTTTTTTTTTTTTTTTCTTTTTTGTACCAGGAATTGAACTCAGGGTGTCACACTTGCAAGGCAGGCGCTGTGCCACTGAGCTACATCCCCTGTCCTTTTTCTTTTTTTCTCAAAACCTCTCTTAATGCCAGTACTCTCTAGGATCTTTGTGCCCAGTTTCCCACTTCCCACCCAGCATCAGCAAACCATGAACATTTGTAGACAGCCACCCACCTGCATTCATAAGCACAGGGGGAGGAGTCAGAGGACCCAGGTTGAAGAACAAGATCTGCAACTTAGAGATTAGGTAATGGGTGTTAGGAATTCCTCATCTGAAAAAAAGAATAGCTGTAGTATCACACTGTAGATGCAGGTATCAGGCAAGAAAGTATATTCTTTTTTTTTTTTAAATATTTTATTAATAATAGAAGACAAAACAGAAGAGAATCCCCCATACTTGCTACATTGCCCACTGTAAAGTGATGCTTGGGTTGCTGACCAGACACCTGGCCGAATCTACAAAACAAAAGTTGGTTGATGTTCCTTGGTTGCTATCAATTTAGCCAGACCTCTGAAACAGCAGGTTGCTGACGGCGGGGGGGAGGGTTGTCCCTGATTCCAAGCCCGCTCAGGCCGGGCGGTCTCGTTCTCCTCCAAGGTCCTGGGTTCAGGACCCCGGAAGGCAGTCCATGTTTAGTCCTGATCGGTGCCTGCACCGCTCGGGGCGGGTGGGGGCCCCGCGAGGAGCCCCTCTTGTTCTCCTCCAAGGTCCTGGGTTCAGGACCCCGGAAGGCAGTCCATGTTTAGTCCTGATCGGTGCCTGCGCCGCTCGGGCTAGGCGGGGGCCCTGCCAAAGAAAGTATATTCAAAAGTGCTTAGTAAACTGAAAAATGCTGGAAAGAGTGGGGTAGCATTAATAATATGGCTATTCATACCTCAAATGCCATGCCTCAAAATAATAAATTTGGTTGCTGTTGTGGGTAAGGTCCTGTGTCCCCCCAAAGCCTCATGTAACCTTGGACGGGGCTGAGTCTGGCATTGGTGATTGGTTTGTTGTCCAGTGCTGGGACTGGCAATGTGAGTGCTGCACCCACCGAGGGGTGGAGCTGACATGCAGTGTAAGGGTAAGAGGAAGGTGTGTCCTCTCTCTCTCTCACTGGTTTGCTTTGCTGTTTTGTGGCAGCCATGAATGACTGCCCCGCCACACCATGCTGCCTTGGAGACAACTGAGTATGGACTGAAACCCCCAAGAACTGTAAGAAACAAACCTCTCCTATCCTAATAATGGGTATCAGGTATTCTGTCTCAGCAATGAGAAAAAAAGTAACTAATACAGCTGCTAGTTACAAAAACCACAAAATAAAAGTGACTTAAAATAGTTTATTTTTCTCTTGTGTGAGATCTGTTTGGAATTGTTATGGCATTTTCTTGCTATAAAGAATCCAAGATCTTTTCATCTTGTTGCTATACTATGGGTAGTTGCCATTCCTAAGGTCATCTCATGATCCAAAATGGCTGCACAAAATCCAGCCATTACATCACCACTGCAGTCTGCTCACTAGAGGGAGTAAAGAAGCCCATGCTCCCTCCATTTAAGGACATCTCTGGAAATTGCATTTTTGCTAACCTCCAAACTTAGTCACATGATCACATCCAGCTCCAAAGGAGGTGAGGAAATGTGGGTTTTATTCTCAGTGACTATGTGCCCAGCTCAAAGTGTAGGAGTTCTATGACTGAGGAAGGAGAAACCAAAGAGTCTTCACTACCAGTGGTCACATTTCCAGCCTCATCTTGATCACCTGTCAGTGGCATTTGAGCACTTCCTCTGCAAACACTTTGTTTTGTTTAATACTGAGAACAAACACAGTCTCCTGCTCCCTATACCCAAATGTGTGCAAGTCTCGGGGAATCACAGTGTGCTCTCTGCCATGTCTAGGTTCTATTCCTGATCATTATTTCTACCCCCAGGAATTCAAACATGAATCTGGATGCAGGGACTCCTAAATCTAGCTCTGTGCTCTCCATTCAGTTCTGGAATTGTTCTATTGGATTTTCTTTCTTTCTTTCTTTCTTTTTTATTCTTTATTTTTTTGAGACAGGGTCTCACTATGCAGTTCAGGCTGGCCTCAAACTTGGAGCAATCCTTCTGCCTCAGCTTCCTGAGTGCTGGGACTACAGGCATTCACCACTACACCCAGCCCAGAATTGTTCTAGAACCCAGTGCTGCCTGTCCTCTCTCTGTGAATGTTTGCATTCCTCATCCCCATTCCCATACTTGCTCCTCCCAAGTCTGTCAGCATGAACCAGGAACCTCAGAGTCAGGCTTAATTCTTCACTGTCCCCCATTCCCTCCGTGCACACTGTCAGGATGGCACGGGACAGAGTCTCCAACACACCTCCAGGTCGCCCCCTTTCTCATTACACCTCACCATCCACAGCACCATCGTCTCACACCTGCACCTCTACTGCAGCCCTACTTCCATACCTGCCCCCTTCACCCCACACCACAGCGCCCAAAGCAAGGACTGGGCTCAGTAAGTCAACAACAGCAGAGTCAACACATGTCTACTTTTCATCCCCTGAAACCTTTCTCAGCAGGTCATAAAGCGATTTTTTAAAGGAGTGAAACCATAAAGGCTAAAGAAAGGAGAGGGGATAATAGCAACAAATTCAGAAGCTGACAGCAGAAAATGTGTTGAAAGCAAACCCAAGAAAGCTGAATCCTAACCCAGTGAAAGAAGGAACATGATTCATAGTACTCGACTCCCCAAAAGTCAGGATTTGGTGGCACCAGGTATCTGAAAATGGAAAAAACAGTAAAGAAGGGAGGGTAAAGCTAGGTGTGGTGGCACTTTCACTGGCTGAGGCAAGTTCAAGCCAAACCTGGGTAACCTTGTGAGACCCTGTCTCAAAATTAAAAATTAAAAAAAGGCTGAGGCAGATCTGGCTCAGTATAAAGGCACTGCATTTAATCTCCAATACAAAAAAAAAAAAAAAAAAAAAAGGGAGGGGGAGTTTCTCAAATTGACTTCAAGGAGAAGTAGACCCAAGTTTTCCTCTGATACCAGGCAGCTGGAGACCATCTTTCCCCAGCTCAGGCAAAAACAGGAAGATCTCAGTTAGGTGAGAGCAACATGCAGTATCCCTGAGTTAGAGGACACCAGACACAGCTGAAGGTCCAGGCAGAGAACAGAGGACTGAGTGCTGCCACACTGGATGTAGAGACGTCCCGCTGTGTTTCCTTGTGCTTGGTTCCTAGAATGCTGGTGGCCAGAGAGTGTTCCTTGGAAGGTACTAGAGGAAGCCTTCCCTGGCCCCTGACCAGACTAGCAACATCCACTTCCTGAAAGTGCTATGGCAAGCAGAAACACCAATAGCCAGGATTTGAAGGCAGATTCATTTTACCTCAGGCACTGACAGGGAATAAATTACCCCTCAAAATGCCACGTATTGAAGGCCCTGGGAGGGAGGATTTTGTGGGGCTGTCTTTGATTGGTTCCTACAATATGCATCATAGTGACTAGCTATGCATCTCAGTGACCAGCCATTTCTAGGAGACAGCAGTAACAAGAACTGTAACAGGAAATACTACCTCGGCAACTAACAGACTGGCTGGGGGGCATTTTCTGCTACAAAAGAAGAGCTGGCAGGGTCACCAAGTGCAACCCAGCCTCAGCACCTGCCTGATGATCTGAGGCTTCTGAGGGTTCTCAGGGCTCAATCTCCAGCCTAGCATACCAGCAAGGACAGCCAGGCATCCAGAACAGTCACAAAGTCACAATATCAATGTTAACATACAGACACACACTGGAAGGAGACAAACCAGGGAGAGAACTCTTCCTCCCTGAAGGTTTCCATCCCCAAGTAAACAAGATATGTCTTCTCTGTGCACCCAACTCCAGCCTGCTTCGGCCCCTCAAGCTTGTCCAGCTCCTCTGACCCCTGGCACTCAAGGGCTCCACTTCCCAGATCTTCACCCAGAGGCCTGCAATGCCCACTTACTCAGAGAAACTCCCTCCTCTGCTTTGGGTGATTTGCCACCCCTCTTCCCCAACTCATGCTGAGCTTGGTCCCTGGCTGCCATTTGGACCTGGAATGTCCCCAAAGGCTCATGTGTTAGAGGTATGGCCCCCAGTTTGGTGCTACCGGGAGGAGGTGGGGTCTAATACAAGGTCTTAGGTTCTCAAAGGTGGAAGGGTACTGTGGGGCCCTGGTCTTTTTGTCTTGATTCCTAGCCATGCAATGAACAGCTCATTTGCCTATTTCTGTTTCTACTTCTTGTTTATTGTGTCCCCTGCTAGGAAGGTTGCATGATGGCACAACTCTTTGCTTTCTGCCCTGGTGTGTCCCCCCTGAGATGGGGCCTGGCCCATAGCACATGCTCAATAAATGCCAGCTATGTGGGGGATAACAGCTGGGTCACAACCACCCTCAGCCTCCAACCCATGCAGTCAATGCCTGAAATGACAAGCTCTTGGAGACAATGGCTCTCCCAACCTTGTTCCATGGATTGCTCCCAGGAAATAGCTTCTGAATGACCCCTTTGTGAATATGAAGCTAGTAAGACTTTACCTAGTCCAGTAGTTGTACATATCAGGCCAGGCTGCAATATTGAGGGAGGGAAAGCTGACTGTACATCATATCTCAACTGTATGATTACAACTTTTCAGTGTACATACTGTGACTTACTGCTACTGGACATTGGACATTGCTGACCAATGTCCAGAAAAAAGGGCCCTTGAAAGGACCCTTGATACTCAGGCGGAAAAATGCAAGTTGTTGTAGTGGACACAGGATCACTAGGCCTTCCTTATCAATGGCACGCTATTCTTTAAGATCATGTAACTCCTGTGCAGACACACACAAGCACACAGCCTGTGCAAGTGTCTGGTTTCCATGGGGAAGAGTTCCCTAGAGGAATCTCCTGATGAGCAGACAGTCTCCCTGTGTCCTGGGAATGATGTCACTGGGTAGAAATTTGCGACATGGCACTTGGCCTTATCGATCACACTGTGATTCTGTTTAGCAAGTCAGGGCTGGGGCCCCTCATCAATAAGCCTGCCTACTCTTGTGCCAAATGCAAAACTCAAATTCCTGAGAAGCCAAGCCAGGGACTGCATCTTGCCTGTAGCACACCCTTCAGATCCATTGAGTTTTGTATCTGTTTGCTGGTTACTGGTTCCCCAGGCTGTGCTTGGGAAAGTGCAAATTGAAGAGCTTGCAGCCTGAGCTGGGAGCCCGGCAGAGGTTCCCACAGCAGGAGAGCCTCTGAGGTTGGGTAAGCAAGGGACTAGCTGGAATTACATCCCGCAGCGCGGAGGCACCTGAGTGCTCTCCATATGTACAGAGGACCTGGGCTGGGTGTGGACAGCTCTGGTGGGCCCCCAGCTGTGAGCTCCTGCCCAGCCCACTGCTGCCAACATGTTTGGGTAAAGAAACACACAAAAGCTTTCGGGATGTAGCCAACTTTACTGAAGATCTGGAGACATGATGGGGTTTACATAGCAAAAATACAAAAACTTTAAGGTTGAATATCAGACATCCATGAGCTGAGACTCTTAGTCATTTCTACCCACGGGGCTCCAGCCTTCTATGAAGGGCTTGGACCACCTTGCCCCACCCTTTCTTAGGAGGTAAAACAAAAGCCAAATTCCTGACAGATTCTTACAGAGAGTTCAGCCCTCTCCTTTTAGACTTTTCTTGGCAGCCACAATGTTAGCTTTGCAAGGAAGAATGTCTCTCCTCCGTCGTGAGGCCAGTGTAAGGGTAAAGAATGAACTGATGACACCAAGAGACGGGAGGCATTTTCCTCGACTTCTCTGAGAACACCAGGGCAGATTTTGCTCTTTTCTCTAAAAATAAATGTATGTGTGTGTGTGCATGTACGTCTCTCACCAAGAGACACTTATTTTCTCCTATGCTGGGGATGGAACCCAGGGCCTTGTGCATGTGAGCCCTCTATCACTTAGCTCCTCTCTCTCTCTCTCTCTCTCTCTCTCTCTCTCTCTCTCTCTCTCAAACCCAGGGCCTTTACCACTGAGGTACAATCCCCGACCTTTTTACTTTTTATTTTTTTTTATTTATTTATTTTTTTGCAGTACCAGGGATCGTACTCACAACCTCACGCCTGCCAGGCAGGCGCTTAAGCCACTGAGCCAAACTCCTGGCCCTTTTACTTTTTGTTTTGATACAAGATCTTGCTAAGTTCCTCAGGCAAGTCTTAAACTTGTAATCCTCCTGCTTCAGCCTCCCAAGCAGCTGGGATATACATCTAAATTGTGACGTTCTCTGAGCACCTGTGAGCTAGGTGTGGCATGGCCCCTTCAAACATTTCATCTCCCTCTTCCCAACAAAATTCTGAAGTCACAGCCATTTCATCACATTTCACATAAGTTTATAAAAGTTGCAGGACAGTGAGCCATCTGTTCAAGATCATATGACTTGGGAGAGGCCAATTTGGTCCTGGGTTAGTTTGACTGGAGAGTTAAGCTCTTAAGAATATCTTATGTGGACTTAGGTCTGGGGAAAAGCTCAGTTTTATTCTTAGAGCTAAGATAACAAGAAGAGCATGCAAGAAGGGGTCAGGCATGGTGACTGGCAGGCACAACTGCTCCCAGGTGAGGTCCACACCTCTGTGCCCTCCCATCCTGTGTCTGGTGGCCACGTGGGTGACGGCACCAGCACAGTCTCTGCAGGCCTCAGATGCTCCCTCCCACTATACCCCACCTCATCTTCCAGCCTCCTCCACCCACAGCTCACAAACTCTGGACCAAGTCCACGAGAGGAAGCAGGTGTATGAGAATCAAGCGCACACAAGACGTGAGGTCACACCAGGGAAGCCCCTCCCACTCCACTGGCCTCAGACACCCACATGCACACCCCGCATGGCTTTTCTTATCAGGAAGTCTTTGAATTCCCATGCTAGTACATTGGTATAATCCCTCAGACCCGCAAGAGTGACCTGTCTCCCTCTCCCCCTTCCCACCTGATGACACTGCCAGCTCTAAACCGTGTCAGGACCACGGGCTCAAGGCCCCTTCCTCACCACCCAGGCCCAGATGCGCTGTGCGTCCACTCACTGCTTCCTCACTGCCAGGCACAGCAGCCTGAGGAAGCCAAGCTGGGGTTCAGCAGAACAGGGGACCCCACTGCACACCTCCTCACTCCTCTTGAGTCCACAGCAGCTCCAGAATTTTCTAAAAATCAGATTCCAAGTAATCACCACGCTGTTTAACACTCCTCCAGGCCTTCCCTTCACACCAGGAAAATCCCAGTCCTTAGGAGAGGGCATGCAGAGGTCACGCCAGGGCTGGGCTTCCTGCTTCTCTTCCCCATCTGGGTGCTGGCCGGGGCACCACTGACCCTGGGACTCCTTCATTCATAGTCCAGACTCAGCAGCCTCCTCTCAAGCCCTGGGGCACATCTGTTCCCTGCCTGCCTCCAGGAAATGCTGTTCCTCCCCACTCTGGGAGCTGCCCCCTCTTGTCCTTCAAGAACCAACTGACTGCCACACCCCAGGCTGTCCCAGCAGTGGCCCTGACCTCTGCCCAGGCACACCCTCCACAGCTCTCCCCACGACTTGCACGTCTTCTTCACTGGCTCACTCTCTTTCTTCGTCAAACTCAAGTGCAACAGGGAGCTTGCCTATCTGCTCACTGACAACCCCAGGGCCCGGGACAGAGCTGAAGTTAAGTATCTGCAAAGTGAATGAGCAAGTGCATTGACGATCCAGGCAAGTCAGCTCAGCTTCTGCACCTCTCTTCATCTTTACCATGGGGCTGCTGGTGCAGTGCTGCACACCTGTAGTTCCCAGCACTTGGGAAACTGAGGCACGAGGATCACTTGAGCCTAGGTATTTGAGGTCAGTCTGGGTCACACAGCAAGAAACTGATTCAAGAAAAAAGAGAAAAGAAATTGGTGCGTGAGAATTGGAGCATTCATGGAGGTGCTCTCCTTAGGCAGTGCAGTCATGATGAACAAACACTTTCACACAAGGGCAGGCATGGTTCAGCCTTCCACATAAGATAACTGCTTAGGGCTGGGAGTTTGGCTCAGTGGCTTAAGCGTCTGTCTGGCAGGCGTGAGGCTGTGAGTTCAATCCCCAGTGCCGCAAAAAAAAAAAAAAAAGATAACTGCTTAAAGGCTTTTTTAGTACCATGGATCAAACCCAGTACCCTGCACAAGTTAGACAAGTTCTACCACAAACTATATCCCCAGCTCCTCTTACTTTATTTTGAGACAGGGTCTTGCCAAATTGCCCAGACTAGCCTCAAACTTGCTACCCTCCTGCGTCAGCCTCCTGAGTAGCTGGGATTATAGTTGTACCCAGTGCTCGTGAAGAATGAGTCACAGGTGACCAGTGAGGGGAGAGGAAGAGGGAACAGGTGGTACCAACAGCAAGGCAGAGGCTGGGGGCTCTAAGTGTCAGAGGACAGGTGAGAGGGTGAGCCTGAGAGCTGGGTGGCGCTGCAGGGGAGGTGGCCACACCATTTCCCTTTGGCCCCAACTAGACCAGAGGGAGGCAGCTAAATCCGCCACCTTCCAAGGTGTTCCCTGTGTAATGTCCACCTGTAAGTAGGTGATGTGCCACTGGGCTGCCTGAACTGTCAAGAGGGGAACGCTCAGAGCCAATGCTGGACCCAACCCCTGTGGCTCCCTCCCATCACAACGTAGAGCGCCACCTCCTTCACTGTGTGTGGCCAAGGGGCTGCCACACACGCCCTCTCTGGGCCTGTGCTCAGGTGTGCAGTGCTGGGAAAGCCAGTCGAGCCTGAGGGCATCAGGGCCTTAGAATCCAAATAGCCCAGGAAGGGCATCGAGGAGGAGGGACAAGTGTGGGGTGTGCCAGAGAGCACATGCCCCCCGCTGGGCACCGGGATGCCTGCCCCATCTTTAACTGGTGTATGTTTGTGGAACACGAATACATCTGGAAAACATCCACCTGGGAACTGGGTATGGACACGCAATTCTCTTGATCTTTCCCCACCCTTCCACTGTCTCCCCTATCCCAAGTGCCCTCCTCATCTCCACAAAGCCTACCTCCCTGTTTCCTGTCACCTATGTTTTAGTTTGCTTTTTAAATTCTTTACATTTGGGGGGGGTAATAACCCAATAAATTATTTACATTTTGGGTTTCTGCCTATAAGGGAAAGCATGTGCTATTTAAGCTTGTGTGTCGGGCTGTCTTATCTTTCAGGGAGAGCTGGGTGTCCCTATACAGTGCAGTTATAACCAGGGCAGGAGGTCTCATTCCAGGCCTGATTTGGGAACGGGTTGGTTAAGCTGCTTTGTGATGGAGAGAGTAGATGCTGGGCTGGGGACAAAGGGAGACCAGGTGGCTTTGATTCTCTTCCAATATGGGACAGGATGCTGGCTTATCTAACAGTTGCTGAGAATGCAGTTTTTTTGTTTTGTTTTGTTGTTTTGTTTTTTGCAGCACCGGGGATCGAACTCACAACCTCGTGCCTGTCAGACAGGTGCTTAAGTCACTGAGCCAGACTCCCGGCCCTGGTTATTTGAGGCAGGGTCGCACTGTGTAGCTTAGGCCGGCCTTGTGCTCACGTTGTAGCCCAAGCCAGCCTCGAACTCACAACGCTCCTCCTACCTCAGCCTCCCGAGTGCTGGAGAATGCAGTTTTGTACACAGTACAGTTTTGTGCTGGCCTGGCATGTGCAAAATCCTGGGTTCCATTTCCAGCAAAACACACACGCTGCTCATCCTTTAAAGCCAGCTCTGTCCAAGGGCCACCTCTTCTCTGACTCCTACATACCCTGGTCTCTATTGTTTTTGTCCTTTGTTGCCTTAAGGATGTGCCCATCCCACCTACACCTTCCCAACCTTGCTCCATAGTGAGATCACATGCTATAAGTATTAATATCAATGTTGACATTTACTGACCACATGGGTATGCTCAGTACCACTCTAGGCACTGTACATACACGAGGTAGGTTATTATTATACCCATTTTACAGATGGGAAAACTGAGGCACAGGGAATTTAAGTAGCTTGCCCCAAGTCCCTGATTTGGTAGGCAGGCTAACTGGAGAGTTGCTGCTCCTAATGCCACTTTGGAGAACCTCTCAGTGCCGCTGTAAATGGAGGATTTCCCGGAGCACAGAGCTCACAGCAAACACCCAGAGGTTTAATCTTTGTTCCCTTTGCTGCAAGCTGCTAGGACTGTGGTTCCCGTCAGGGAAGACAGCACCAACAAGCCAGGAGGTGGCAGCAAGGAGCCAGACACAGGCCCTCCTTAGGCAGGGGCAGAGAGCTGAGCTGTTCAGGGCAGGTGGCTTAGGCACTTCACAGGCCTCCTGGCTCCTCCTCTTTGCCCTTCCCACTCTGCACAGAGGACAGTGGGCTACAGCTCAGACAGGGTGTGATGTTTGCCAAGGTCAGGCAGCTAGAAATACCACACCTGGCACCAGGGTGGCCTAAACCCAACCCCCCACAGTTCTCTTGGGAAACAGACAACCTACGGAGTCCCTGGAGGGTCCACCAGGCAGGGTTCACTCTACCGTTCCTCCTTCATCCTGGAGAGCACAGAAATGACCTGGCCAGGAACAAGCAGCCCGGCTGGGGCTGGCCCCAAGGAGGCTGTGCCCCTTGGCGGGGAGGGGCTGTGAGGACTCAGACCCTCAGGTCTGGGTGTGTCTCAGAGGTCAGCACGATGAAGGCCACATGATGGAAACAACTCGTTCCCCACCCACTTTGATAGGAGCGGATGTCTCGGCTGCAGTCATGGAGAAGACAGCCAGCGATGGCACCCTGACCACTGGAGACAGACAAGAACCATCTAAAGAGCTTTCATAGTGCGCCTTCCAACAACTCTCTTGTCCACACTGAAGTTCCAGCCCTGGTGGGCCTGCCACTCAGCAGCAGCTGCAGGGCGAATGGCCCAGGCATGGCTCTGTCCTTGGGCCTCCCATGTGGCCGATGGCTCAATGTGGCAGTGCAGGGAGTACCAGGCTGTAAGCTTCAGAGTCTGGTGTGTTCCTGGCTTAGTCCACAGGGGAACTGGCTTTGGGACAGCCTGGTGCTTCTCTGGCCATTGCGACCAGCCTGCCCCCCAGACTGCCCAGATCCCCTCGTCCCTCCAGGGCTCACATAGCTAGACAGGTCCTCTGCACACGCACAACACCTCGGGTTTATTGGGGGTGGGGCAGAGCAGGCACAGGCAGTGTGCCTCTGGCAGAGTCACGCAAGCTCCACTCTGCTGTCTTGGCACTTCCAGGGGCTGCCCTGTGGGTTCCCTCCCATGTCCCCATTTCCTGCACATGTCTCTCCCCCCACCCTGCTCCCTGAGTCTCTCATTCCTTCACCAGCCGGTAGATGTGGTGCTGAGCCCCGTGCTCACTGGCCGACACCTCAAAGACATATGCAATGCATAGCAGGGTCTCCTGTGTGTCTCTGTTGGTGACCACCTGCAGGTGAGACAAAGACAGGGTAAAGCCCCTGAATGGGGGGTGCTTGGTGCCACCCCTGGGGCCTGGGTCCACCCCATGTGCGCACCTGCAGGATGGTGAAGTTCTCCAGCACGCTGTTCATCATGTACTTCTCAGGCAGGTGCTTCAACTTGTGGATGAAGTTGATCATGTACTCGCAGAGTGGTGAGCGGTGGATGCGGTATGAGTAGTGGCCATTCTCATAGTGAGCATACTCTGTCTGCAGACCCAGGGGACAGTGGGAGCTCAGAATCCCCTCACCTCCAGCCCAGGCCCAGCTCTGTGGGCAAGCTCCAGGACCAGGGCACTGTCACACAGGAAGAAAGTGCAGAAGCAGAGGCCCAGGAGCAGAGCCACCCTCTGAGGTGGGTGGACGGTAAACCAGGCCTCTCTCCTGTCAGTGATGAGCAGATGCTGAATACCAGGGGAGCAGAGCTTAGAGATACAGCCACTGAGGTTGTGCATTAGGGTAGCATGGGCAGAGGCTGCCCCCATGTACACACACACACACCTGGTAAAATCTGAACCAGACCAGTAGATTGCATCTAAGCAGATTTCCCAGTTGCTAATGTTGTTCTCCACTTCTATAGGACACTGCCAGAGCAGAAGCAGGGTGAAGGGCATGTAGGAATATGATTGCAGTTCCACAAAAACACACAGGTAGATATACACAAATAAGTAATTTGAAGAGCTAGGTAAGGTATATGCTTAGTGTGCATGAGGTCTGAGTTCAACTCCAAGCACCAAAATAAAGAAACAGAAGACTATCTGCTGTTGCCTAGATTCCACCCGTGAGAAAGAAAAGCCACCAGATGAGGTCAAGCACACCCAGGACATCCCTGGGAAACAGGAAGCCTCTTCTCTGGCACTGGTCAGTCCCTGGTTAACAGGTGAACATGAGATCTGGCCTTTGCTAATTCAGACCAATGTGGGGAAAGAGGCAAGGACAGGGACACAGATCCAGTGTTCTGGGACGCAGGCATTTGGTCCCACATCCTTTCACTCTCCCTGCACAGAGCACCAAAACCACAGAGCTCTCAGGAGCCCAAGTGAACGGGCAGCGAGGACCACTTGCTGATCACTGAGTGACACAGAGGGTTTCTTCACAACCCTCAACATTGCCCTTGGCCAGTGTGCTCAAAAGACTGCTGGAAACTGCTGCCCAAAGGAACTGAATTTTTTTGTCACTTTTACTACTGTGCGTCTTCTGGGTACTAAAAAAAATAAAAAAGTGGGGACACAGTTTTGGGCACTCGTGGAGTAAAGCAGGAGCAGGGAGCAGAGACCCTGGAGATCTCTAGCCTTGCTGCCCCCGAAGAGCTATGTGACCACGCTTGAGGCCTTCCCCTCTCTAGGCGGACTCAAGCTCAGCTCCCAGGCCGCCCACATACCCACCCGGCTCTAGGAGAGGATGTGGGGAACACATGAGTTAGTCAGGCATAGTGCTCTTGTCAGAGACTGAACAGTCAGAAGACTTTCCCTGAGTGTACATGGAAGCTGCCATTTCCAACAGGGCTGCTCCGGGGATGCCCAAGTAGCCCCCACCCGTGCCCCAGCCAGCCTCATACCTCCACTTTCTCTACCACCTGCTTGCCAAAGGAGCACACCTTGGTGGAGCAGGTAATGATCATGTTCTCAGGACTCTCGTACTGGCTGGAGACCCCATAGAAGGAACTGCCTTCATCCTCGATGTTGGTGTTGAGATCTGCCTGTGGGGGGAGGGGAACAGGAGGCTGAAGACATGATCAGCAGGTCCTGCCGCAGGGACAGGCCGAGTCTCACAATGCAGACTTGGGCTGGGAAGAATCCCAGAGCAAGAGGACATCGGAGACTGGATAGCATCACCGGTTCATATCCTCACACCCAGGCTCTGTGTGAAGTCAGGCTGTGCCTCTGACACAATAGAAAAAGAGAACCCCAGGGCTGCTTCAGTTTCTAGCCACTATGTCCTGCTCCGATGTCAACATCCCTCTAGCAAGCAGGCCTCTAGGTCTTTGAATTTTATAGTCTGGCTTTGTTTTGTTAAGCTGCAGATATGTAAATCCTTATCAGTATGAATGTATCAAATCTTTTCCTCAGTCAGTTCTGATAATGAAGAAAGCATGAGAGCAGAAAACCAGAGCAGAGAGGGAGTGGACAGAGAATCCTGGACTCCTCACTGTCCGGTCCTCTTACTAGCCCATCAACAGACTCTGCCAGGGTTCTTTCAGAAATGGCTCTGACTGTGAAGCTGGCCCATCCTTGATATTTTCCCATCAGTCTCAGTCTCCAAACCTACCTCCCCAATGCCAGTCTTCCCCGCCTCTGGGCCATGCTGTTAGTGGCTCTGAGAGTTCTTTGCAAAAACCAAGTCTGACTGCATCATTGTGTAGCCCCAACTGTCTCACAGAGCCCTTCTTCCGCCGGGCATGAGTTCCAGTGCCGGCCTGGCTCGAAGGGGCCTTCATCAGCCCTACAGCTGGTCCTGTCCACCAGCTCCTCACAGGCCCCAGATGTGCTGCTTTCTTCTCCTCCTGCTGGATGTTGGACTGATCTGAAACTTATCTCCCTCTCAGCACAAGTAGAATAATACTTCCAACCCCATAAAAGGTACCCTAGTCTCAGTTATCAGGGAGATTCCTGGACTCAGGTCAGCCTTGCCCAAGGCCACGCTGCTTACAAGTGACAGACCCAGGTCTGCAGGCTCCAACCCCAATCTTGTTCCAACCCAGCAGAGGGAAGGCACTGGGTGACCCAATTGGCTGTCTTGGGAACTCCTAAGCTGGAATTGCACTTCTGAAACCCTCAGCCATTTATGGACCCCATCCCCAAAATTTGAGCTCCACATCAAATCATTCTGTGTGTGCCAAGGTTGCTAACAGCAATTTAAGACTCAGAAAAATGCACACATAACAAAAGGCCAATTCTTAGGGGAGGCCTCTCACCCACTCACATAAATGGTCTGAAATCGCTACTATGCTGAGGCAAGAGCACAGCCCTGTGAAGGCAGGGGGGCTGCATGCTGTGATCTACATTCTTTTCTTTTTTTTTTTTTTTTTGCGGCACCGGGAATGGAAGTCACAACTTCGCTCCTGCCAGACAGGCGCTTAAGTCACTGAGCCAAACTCCCGGCCCTAGTTTTTTGAGGCAGGGTTGCACTATGTAGCTCAGATCCGACTTGCACTTGCGCTGTAGCCCAAGCCAGCCTCGAACTCACAACGCTCCTGCTACCTCAGCCTCCCGAGTGTTGGGATTAAAGGCGTGCACCACCACGCCCGGTTCTGTGATCTACATTCTTTACACCAACAGCTCTCCTCCGCTGAGGTAAAAGGATTCCCAGAATTTCAAGAAGGTTGAGAGCCAGGCAAGGCAGTTCTGTTGCTGGCCACTAGAGGATGCACAAATGCTGTTTTGCTCTCCTTTAAATTTTTCAAGAACAAGACCTTTCTGTACATAATGGGTTGTTAACTGTCTTATGGAACAATAGAAGTAGTATATGGCCACATGAAATGCTGAGAAGAATCTGTATTTATCCTTATGGGTTAATACCAACAGACTGGGGCCAGGTGTGGTACCACACGCCTGTAATCCCAGCACTCGGGAAGCTGAGGCAGGATCGCTGAGTTCCAAGCCAGCCTGGCTACATAGTGACTTCCAGGCTAGTCTAAACTACATAGCAAGACCCTGTCTCAAAAAACCAAAACAAACAAACAAAAAAAGCAACATGCTGAATGAAGAAGGCAGGATAGGGAACAGAACGAGGGTGATTATTTTTAGGAAGTTTTCATGTCAAAACAGGATAGCACATGGTCAGGATAGCACATGGTTTGGTGTGCTCTGCATTGGCTTTTTACAAGGTCATGGGGAGGCAAGAAGAGAAATAGAAGTGAGGCAGCATTCCAGCCAAAGCCCAGCCTGTGGAACAGTCATGTTTATCGTACCAGCCATACCTACCCCAGGTTGGCCAGAGGTCCCCCCTGTCCCCATTACCACTCTTCAGGGAGGGTCTGGGGAAGTGGTGGGGGACCTGGGACCCGGCACAGGCAGCTCAGGCCTTTGCCGAGTTGGAATCCATAGTAGCCATGGCCCAAGTTCTTCTTGGAAAACAGAAGGCAAACCAGAACCCAGGCTTTCTGTTTGCTGGTTTCTGTCAATCATGTGGTCCTCCTAGGGGACAAGTTTGTCAGACGTGGGGTTGGGAATAGTCTGTGTGCTCAGGATAGACTGCAGTCAGCAGCACAGGATACAAATGTGGATGGTGTCTGAACACACGGCAGTAGGAGGCCCGGCTGCCTGGGAAGGGCCAGCCCTGGACATGGGGGCATCAAGGCACAGGGCCAGGATGCCAAATGGTGATGACTCTCGGGCTGCGCCTACGGGTGGCGCCTGACCAGTGCTGCCCACACTGACCACCCTGTGCTCCGTGTGGTGTGTGCTCATTTTTATTCCCTCATCCCATGCTGAGTAACATATCCTTGAAAGTAAGGATTCTGTTTTTCCCAGTATAACTAAAAAGGGCATAGTGATTAAGAAAAATGTTCAAGCACAGCCACCTAGAAAGTCCTGAATGTCAGGAAGATCCAGAGCCAGTCCTTCCTGGGCGCATCCCCTCACACAAGGCACTACTTACCGCCTCTGCTGGGGTGTGACAAGGTATGCGCACATCCCATTTCATCATCCCATGCCCTGCTGTCCGGGTGGGACATTCGCTGTGGGCAAGAGCCAGTGTCCCCCAAGCCGTGGGCAGCGCCCCTTCAATAAGCGCTCACGCGCCGTTCCATTTCTCACCACTGGGTAGCGTGAACCTATGAATTTACTCTGAAGTCCTCCTCGCCCCAGCTCCACCCCCAGATCAAATATACTCTTCTGTCCTCACCTCCCACTTGCTTGGTTCTTCCCATCTCTCAGTCACCCATTTATCCAGCCCCATCCCAGCATGGAAAGGGATAGAGGGGACAGAAGGAGGTCAAGGTATTGTTTCTGCTCTCAAGGGATGTGTCACTAGGAGAGCAAGCAGAGTTGGTGGGCTGGTGACAGCAGCAGGGAGAGCGACACCACGAGGGAGAGTCAGTCAGCCCAGAATCTGCCCTGGGTTGCTCCACAGACCCAGGCAACGCTGGGCAGTGATACAGGGGCTGTGTCCCGAGCACATCATCCCATCCTGGGTGCCCAACCTCCTACAGGTACGCTCCTGCCTGCCCTGCACCCCCCCAACCCCCACACCTCTGCAACACTCAGGCCTTCTCAGCCAAAGTGGAGAGTCTGCTCCCACCCCCACATGCTGCCCTCTGAATGCCCCCTTCCCCGCCCTCCACCCTATTCATAGCTGTTCGGGAGTGGGCAGCTCCCGGGCCCAGCCTGAAACAGGTGTGGGGGATCGGGTGACTGACAGATGAGCCCAGACAGCTGCGGCTAGGGTGTGGGGGCCCCAGGGGCTCAGATTCATTGTCATGTGCTGATATGTGCCTGGGAGAAATGTCAGGCCTGAAGGGCCCAACCCGCAAGCTGGGGTAGCAAGAAGGCCTAGGGTGTGCTTTTGCCACCAGGGTTCAGCTCCAGCCCTGCCCAGCATTGCCCATTAGTCCTGGGGATTGAACCCAGGACTGGTACATGCCTGGTTCCAGGCAAAAGATCTACCACTGAGTCACATCCCCAGCTCTTTTATTTTTATTGGAGACTGGGCCTAGCTAAGTTTCCCAGGAGGGAGTTGAACTTGCAATTGTCCTGTCTTAGCCTCTGGTGTAATCTCAATTACACGCGTGAGCTCCAACTCTTCCCAGCATTTTTAGTGTGCAGATCGGTGTTGATGGTCCCTAATGTCTGAGAATCCCCTCTCCCACCCTAGAACAATAAGCTTTCCGGTCACAGGGCTCAAGGGCACCAGTGAGGGGCAGCTGTCCCCAGCCCTGGGCTCCAGTACTCACTGGTCAGAGCCCGGCCTCAGCGACTCCACTGCCCTGCTCCAGTACACAGATGCCATTTCCAGCAAGGACTTGCCTTGGCAGGGTGCTAGTCCACAGACTGCTACCACGATCCGATCAAAGAACAGTAACTTTCAGAGGGACAGAGGCAGAGGCCTGGTCTGGGGACATGGGAGTGACAACCCCACCCTGCCCCCTGCCCTGGTCTGCGGACATGGAAGTGACACCGCCACCCCACTCTCTGCCTACTGTCTGAGGGTTCTGGCCAACTCCACAGTCCCTAGGAGCCAGGACTCAGGAGACCTCAGGTGGGGGGGAGGGGGCAGGGCCCCGACTGACCCAGACTCTGTTAGCAACACGCGTGTTTCTCTTCCCAGTCACATGCTCGTCTCCTCAGGTAACTGCCGTCTCTCCCCACACAACGACATGTGGCAGGTGGCAGCCAGGAGGGCACTGGCCTCCTACAGGCCCTCAAGTCTCCTTTCCCATGGCCTCATTGTGTCCACACTGTGGGCACTCAGAGAGGCGCCTGCTCTTGGTGACTCGAGGAAGCAGGCCAGGGCCTTCCCCTTCACTGCAAGCTCAGAGCCCC
Source organism: Dasyprocta punctata (assembly GCA_004363535.1). Classification (NCBI taxonomy): domain Eukaryota; kingdom Metazoa; phylum Chordata; class Mammalia; order Rodentia; family Dasyproctidae; genus Dasyprocta; species Dasyprocta punctata. The sequence goes on from RJWM01030384.1 coordinate 20,553, forward strand.
AGCCGTTGTGTGCCTCAAGGAAAGATGGCGACAGAGGCACACAGAAACCGAGATTCGCCAGGACCCAGCTCTGAAATGGCCTGAGTGGGCAGCCTGCCCTGCCTCATCCCCGCATCACGGATATTGTGCAGGGACAGCTCCGGGAAGATGCAGGTGTGCTGGTTATGAGACCAAGCATGGCCAAGCAAAGTGCACCTATGGCACCTGCCTAATCAGCTTCCCCAGCACAGGTGTCCCGGCCCTCTTGCTATGAATTCCCACCTGCAGCTTCCCTAGGGGAGAGGAGAAGACGGCAGGTGGCGGGAGGGGAACAACTAGCTACTCCTTCCTACCTGGTATCTTCGCACTTCCCAGCAAGACAGCATCTCCCTCATGTTCCGGAAGCAGTGCGAGGTCCTGAACATACCAGAAAGCCCAGCTGCCCTTGTTTAATATGGGTGGGGGGTCAGGGCCATCTGCTGTCCCCATGCTGCTCATCAGCAGACCAGAGGCCTTTTCTGGATAACCCAGAACCTGCACTCCATGCAGAAGCACTGAGACTGCTCAGTGCATGGGAGGATGGGTTAGTGTCGCAGATCCGGGCTAGCACCAGGAGGCAGGTTGCTGGGGTCCAGACTCTCAGGGTGGTACTATGTACAAGTGGGTAAACTTTGGCAAGTCACTTAACCTGCCTCTGCCTCAGTTTCCCCTCTGCAGGTGAATTTAGCAATTGGGACTACCTCTAGGATGTGCCAAGGATTAACCGTGTCAGTGTACGTGAAGTTCCAAAGAGGACACCAATGTAACCTTTCAATCTGCATTATCTGAGGCACAGATAGAACAAGAGCAGCCCTTGCACACCTCAGGCTGTGTCTTTGCTTGTTCTGTGCCTCAGTTTCTCCCACTTGTGAAATGATGGCCTAAGGTGAGCCTCATCTCAAGGGAGAATACAGAATACCACCAAAGACCATGCTGGGGGAGCACTCAGGGCATGAGCATTGCTTAGCATGTGCCAGATGGTGGGTTCCATCTCCACACCGAGAAAAGGAAGAAAGAAGAAATAAGCAGGGAAGGACAGAAAAAGGAAGAAAGAAAATAATACTAACAACTAAAACAAAGCAGGAGTTAGCAAATAGGACCCAAACACCATATCCTTCAGGCCAGTGACCCCAGAAAGGACTCCCTGCCCTTGCTAGCCAAACTCCCTTCTGACGTCAGCTGTACCCTCAGGGTGGTGGCAGCAGCGTGGGAAGCAGCTGCAGAGCTACAAGTCACCTCTTCAGCCTTCTTCCATGTGGAGGCCACCTAGACATGAGCTTGGAAGGTGAGCAGGATGGGGACAGGGCAGGGACCACTTCACACATCAAGGGGCCTGGGAGCCACCCCTGCCGGCCACACAGCACTGTAAACTGATGCCCACAGTTAGACCTCTCAGTTTTGATCCCCATGTCCAGCACAGAAAGGGAGAGTGTAGGAAGCAGAAGTGAGATGGTTTAAACCAGTGGTGATGAACCTGTGGCACCCATGCTGCAGAGGGCTACTGGCATCTTTGAAAGCTCTAACAGTTTCACCACTGCTAGTTTAAACCCTTCCTGAGAAAGGGCAGCTCAGCATCCTGCCCCGGTGTCACACCCTGTGCCAACCTCAGAGGCCTGGCTCCTGTCTGAGCCATGTCTCAGGAGTCTCCCACCTGCTCGCAACCAGACAGCTGAATCTCCCAGCTAAGCACAACTCTGGCCATGTCGTGCCCCACTCAAAACCTTCCATGAATGAGAGGGGCCTGTATAACAGCATTGGGAGGGTCACTTGAGCCTAGGAGTCTGAGACCAGCCCAGGCAACACAGAGAAACCCAGTTTCAAAAATAAGTAAACACAAACATTCAGTGACTCCTTACTACCTAAGGGGAGAAACGACCAAGACATCACAAATGTGCCACCATTTCCCCTCCTCAGACACTGCCATCCTTCAGTGCTTCCCCTCCTCAGGCTGGCATTCCAAACCGGTGCCGGTCAACCCGAGGCTACACTTAGGTCAAACCCATTTTCCTGGATATTGGGTTAAACACACATTTATTTTTTTCCCCTTTTATGGATTCAACTAAAAGATAATAGCACTCAAATTGTGCTGTACATAGCGAGACACAGTGGTGCATATCTCTAATCCTAGCTGTTTGGGAGGCTGAGGCAGGATTGTAGTTTGAGGCCAGCCTGGGCAATTTAGTGAGAGCTTATCTTAAAAAAAATAAAAATAAAAATAAAGACAAAAGTAAAAAGACTAGAAGTGTAGCTCAGTGGTAGAGAGACTGCCTAGTATGTATGTGTGAGGTCCTGGGTTTGAGCCTTGGCAATGCAAAAAAAAAAAAAAAAAAAAAAATTTGTACACCTCACAAAGAGTTAAAAAATGAAGAAACCAAATTGACAAAGGAGCTCAAGACACTTTAGAAAACTGGAGGCTGATTGTCAGGACTGTCATAATTCTGCAGGGCACAGGAAGCAGAAGGCTGCACATTGAAGTGGGCAGAGCAGGTGGCTCAGGGCTGGAGGTGCCAAGGAGACACCGCCATGAGCAGGGGCCAGGCAAGAAGCCTGCATGTGGGCAGCAGAAGAACAAAAAATGATCCCACCAGAAAGAAGGCAGGAGGACTTGGGCCTCAGCAACGCCAGGCCTGTTAGAAAGACTGGGATGAGATAGAGGATAAAGCAAAACCAGCACCAGAAATGGCTGGAGCCCCTAACTCTCTCCTCTTTTCCAGGCCCAGATTGCTGTGGTCCAGGGTCTCCCTTCCAGGGAAACTAAAGGAGTCTCTGTGGAGAAATGGAGCCCTCTCAGGAAAAAGGAAAAGTCTAACAGACACGATGATGTGCATAGATTTCTCTCCAACTTCAACAGTCTTAAAATTAGGCCCACCTTGCACCCAGGACACACAGGCACTGCTGATTATGGACAAGTG
>RJWM01030385.1:0-23359 GCA_004363535.1 Dasyprocta punctata
GATCTTATCTTTTAGATTTTGTAAGGGAATAACGCAACTGATATGAAAATGTTGATGTCTATTCTAAGTGCACAATACACATTAAGAATTTAATAATTCATTTTTTGGTATTTTATTTGCCTGTTAACTACACACTGTACAATATAATAAGAACCTCCTGGCAAAAAGACCACTGAGATGTCGAGTATGTTCTACAAAAAGATCAGGAGAGCAAAAGACTTGTACTGTCAGTGTAAGTGATGTGTGTGTACGAAATGTGCTGCTGTCGTGTGTGCAGACTGCCCTAGATGTGATCACTGAAGTAAAGTGCTATTTTTGTTTGTTTTTTTGGTAGTGTTCTATTGGTATTGTCATTGCAGTTTATATGGGAATGTTTTTCTGATGTTCTTTTTTAGACTGTACAGCAAGAACCAGTTGATGTTGACCATGTTGATGCTTTTTATAAACACTCAATAAATATTAAAAACTATTTTTATTATTAAGTGCTCATTGTTTAATATAATAAAATTCATATCATTATAATTCATAATTCATCAATATAAATATTCTAAAGAACAAACGTAGGCACCTTGATGACAAAATTAGTCTTATGCTTCAAGGGTGACAAAAGTATCCTTTACGACTGTGGGACACGTGGCTGTCTGGAGTAAAGTTGACATTTCAAGAGTCCCTTAGGCTCAGTGTGGCATGGGACTAAGCTCTGCCTAATGAGTTATGAGCAGAAATGGTGTTTTATTCTGAAACTTGCACTTAGACAGACAAGTTATAAACTTTCTTCCTTCTTCTATATTGCTGGCTGAAATGCTGGGCAAACATTGGCAAATTCTTCTCTTAGTTGGCAAGAATTTGGTAGCTTATTAAATGGAAGCTAAAAAATGAATGAAAACTGCCATCTACTACATTGAACTAAACAAAATCGACATTTTTACAGGTCAAAAATGACCAAATATTTGCTGTCTTAGCTTGACAAAATACTGAGGAAAACAATTTAAAAGAAGAAAAGATTTACTTTGGTTTTCAGTCCCAGAGGTTTAGTCCATGGTCACTTGGCTTCATTATTTCTGGGCTTGAGATGAGGGAAAGCAGCATGGTAGAGAAGATGTGGTGAGGAAGAGATATTTACCTCATGGTGGCCAGAAAGGGAGATAGGGTGGTAGGAGGAAGAGGGAAAATGAGAAGGAAGGGAGAGGAAGAAGAATGCACCCTTCAGTGGTCTGCCTCTGGGGACCTACCTCCTCCATGAGGGCCCACATACTAAAGTTTCCACTACATTCCAATAGCATATGAGGTTAGAACCCTCACAGTCCAGTTACAGTCTAATCACAGTCTAAAGTCCATACCTCCAAGGCATGAACTTTCAGAGACATCCTAGATCGAAAGCATAACATCATTCATTTCACATGGGTCAATCTAATAAGCAGAGTACTTAACGGTAAACATTGAAGTATTCATTTTCTCTCCTCTCCTGGTAAAAAGAATCCCTAGCCTGAGAGTTTCTTGACAGCATGAAGTCCTCTTTGTTTAACTTCTTTAGAATTCTCCTAAAACCTCTCTTTAGAGAGCACACTAAATGCATAAGCAATAACACCCTGAGAAATTTGTTCTTGCTGTGTGCTCCTTCTATAGCAGAGTCTGAGACAGGATTGTAATACATGTAGTTATTTGGAGGGAGAATCCAGGAAATGTTAATGGTGGGGGGAAGTGAGATGGGGGAGGCAAAGCAGCCAATAGAGGATGTTCCCACTGTGACCAATTAGGGCATACCCCACTGGGAGTGCGGGGAGCAGATGCAGAGCACCTGGGGCTTGCTCCACCTGGGGGGCAAGGGAGTCATCACTGCAGATTGCTGCCACGGGCACCCAGCAGTGCTTCAGCACTTCCAGCCTGCCTTGGGCAGAATGGGTTCCAGCCATCCAAGGAAGTCTCCAGGGACAGAGATTCAAACACTCACAGTTGCAGGTCAGCAAAAAGCATCCCAGTAGTAAGACCTGAGAAGGCATGAATGGGGTTTCCACAGTGAACACTGCAGGATAATTGATGGTTTGGCTAAATCACCATTGGCAAATCATAGCATGCCTATTTTTTTTCCTCTCCTCTCCTCTCCTCTCCTCTCCCCTCCCCTCCCCTCCCCTCCTCTCCTCTCCTCTTCTCTCTTCTCTTCTTTTCTCTTGAGTGAATAAATAAATGAGTGATCTAAAAGTTATCTAGTAAACAAAAAGTAATGCATTCCACACCCCATTATAATCATTAAAAACAAGCAAGAACAAAAGACATTCTGTGCTTTTTAAAATTTTTTTTTTATTTTAAAGAAACAAAACAGAAAAAAAGGTAGAAGTAATACAGAATTTAAAAAAAACCAGTAAGAAATCAATACTAGTCAATATAATACATATTGTTGTCTTCGAAGTAGTTGTTCAAGTTTGAGATGTAGGCATAGATGATCAGGCAATCAAACAATATGTATTCTTTGTGGACCTGTGTGAGAGAATCTCAAGGATATATAAACAGGAGCAGAATTTACCCAGTTGTCTAACTTCTATAAGTCCTAATATGTATAGATTCTGTAACTTCAGAAATGAACTTTTTGAATGTCATAAAGAGTACAAATACACCTGACATCAAAAATATCATAAATATGGTTATACTGAGTTCACAGAAAGTAAAACCAAAACTCACAGATAAAAAAAAAAAAAGAACAAGAAAACAAAGAGGCCTCAGAGTGGGTGAGCTCTGCAGAGGCAGAACAGAAGAAGCAGAACCAGGTCTGCCTTGTGCTTCAGCAGCCAGTGCCTGGGACCTGATCCAAAGGCATCAAAGTTGCAATTCCTGTTTGGGCACTAATTCCCATGGAACCTTAAGCAGGGCAGTTTGCTTCAGTCAGCAAGGACTGACACAGGCCTCTTCTCAAGGGCAGCAAGGAATAAAGTTTGTAAAGCACCTTGAAGCAAAAGCTCTTACTACAGTTTGCAAAGAGGGAGGCACTCAGTAACAGAGGCCGCAGGCTCAGTTGGGATGGAAAAGGTCAGCGTATCCCAGCCTGCGTGATGAACTAATTGCATCCTCTACAACCCTCGCCAGGAGCCAAATTCAGATTTCTGTCTCTCCATGCTATGTTTAGAAACTACAAATGAATATGAAAGTCTGAGTTTCATTCTGTTGAGAAATGGAAACGCAGCATCCCTTCGAGTCTGTGTATGTGCATGTGCATTTGTACACGTGTGCACGTGTGTGTGTGCGTGTGTGTAAAAACTAGAACATATGTCAACACATTGCACTTTAATAAAATCTCTGTGGTTTTTATCTACTCCTTAAACATACTCAAGACAGCAGGTAGCATTTTATTTGACCTTGATGATAGTAAACACTAATAAAATATACTGGTGATTGTAATTCTACATACAATCCTCTTACCAGAAACACCATTCTCTTTGAGTTTATGTGAGCGTCCTGTGTTTTCTGGGAAATGTGCCCTCATGTGTTTCTTGTTCTACAACTCCATAGCCTTCCTTGTTATTTTGGTTTGTCTGTTCCAGAAACATTTAATGGACTCCTCGAGATTTCTCCTTTTCACCTTTATTTTTCTGTCGAATTGTTATATTTTGGGATTCTTAGCTCAGTAGTGATTATTTTTTGCAGGACAGACCTCTGGGGCTTTCTTCTCCAGGTAAAATCTGCATCACCCTTTTATCTCTGCATGTGGAGGGTCTTGCCAAAGCTATTCTCTAGAGAGAAGGAATTTAAATCATGTGCAATCAGTTCCAAGGGGCATACTCCATGTCTTGCCAGTGAAGCAATTTATCTTCTTTATCCTGGAATAAAACTGAACCCAAAGACAATCTGGTTTTATTCAAGTCATTCACCAAGGGAAACATTTATTATGGCTGCTATAGTTCTGCACTATTGAAAAAAGGACATTAGTGTCCATGTGTCTATGGACCTAGTTCTTCTATGAACTTCCAGAGGGAGCTCACCAAGTATAAAAACACTTATTTTATGTGAGTGGTTTGTAACATTAGCTATCTCTAAAAGAAAGTGAGATTTGCAAAACTTTCAAATAAATGTGTCTATCAATTGATACTGTTGTCTCAGTGGAAGATAGCCTAGCATGTGATAAACTGAACTTTCCCAATATGAATATTGCTGTATTTTAAAAAATCCTTCTCTTTGACAGATCTAATCTATTTATTCAAAACTAATCTATTTATTCAACAGGTATACTGCAGTATATTACTTTGTCAGATGCATAGAAGTAGAAATGCTATAAATGAATCAGGTAAAAATTATAGAGCTAAAAACTACAGTATTAGAAATAAAGAATTCATTCAATGTGTTTAACTCTTTGACTAGACACACAAGAAAAAAGGATCCATGCATTTGAAGAAAGTCAGTAGAAATTATCCAATTTACCATGAAGTGAAAAAAAGACTAAATAAAATCACCAAATAGAATGTCCTAGGTGTATGAGACATTATCAAGTGGTCTAATATAAGTGGGATTGGTGTCAAAGAAGGGTAGGAGAGAATATGAAAAAAAAAAAAGTTTTGTAGAGATAATAGCTAAGCTATGTCCAAAGTTAAGGAAAGACATTTATCCACGAATCAAAATTCTAGGATAAATCCCCAGTTCATATGGGAAAGCATTGCATATTATTTGGCTCCTGGCTACCAATATTACCTCACTTTCCTACAGATTTTTCTCATGTGATACATCTCTGATTCTTTTTCCAGATTTTTCTATAGTAGTCGCCTCTGAATATTTACATTTCAGTTAAAATATCAACTTCTCAGAGAGATCTTGTCTGATTCATACCTCTAAAATCACCAACTCTAGCCTTTATTCTTATCTCTTCATTACTCTCTACTTGGTTATCTTGAGTTTTTCTTCTATAGCATGTATCATTACTTGAATTTATCATAATTTGTTTTCTGACTTCGCTACTTCTTCACTGACTAGAATATAAAATCTTTGAAAACAGGAAATTTATTTGGAACGTGGTGGGAGGTCATTGTGTGTGTGTATGTGTGTGTGTGTAGAGACACTGAAGGTTTTGTGAATTACTGGGTCCATTCAAGATCCTGAATTGCTCTGTTCACATTTACTCATATAACTCACTTTTTAAAATTCATCTGTACTTCCTCTTTCTGCTTCTTAAATGACAGGGTAAATAAGTGCAGAATTTTCACAATATTTTTACCACAGAATATACTCATTGTTTTATCCACACAGATGGCCATCAAAATCAAGCAGAGGAGGAGAGAGGAAGCTGGGGAAAATGAGTGATTAATTTCTTTTTGATTTGGTGCCTGAACGTACTCAGACTCTCTTTGACCTGGAGCTATGTTTTTCATGACTTTTTCCAATTTTTTCTTATTGGCCACTTTTTCTACTCAATGCTGACATGGGGTCGAGAAAGGAAAAGTAAACATCTTAAATAAAATTGATATATAGGTTGTGAACAGATCATTTCATGTTCGTATTTTATTTCTATTAATTCTATTCCTATGGCAACATTTGAAAAGATAAATGGTCCAATTTAAAACCTTTTTACTGAAGTTAGAAAAAGATTCAGAGAGGCTAGGTGGATTTTCCAAGATTTCACAGGAAAATATCTAGGTTTAAGTATCTAGATTATTCCCTACATTTTTCTGCCAATATTTATCCCACATTTTGGGTATCTTGGATTACCACTCAAGGATATTTCCATAGATATTTAAGGGAACTAAAGATCAGAACATCGAAATTTTCTAATGAGCAAGGACAAATAGCAATTAATAATCTTATCATGAGGTCAGAACTTGGACTAAACTCTCTAGAGATCTGCAGATCCTTTGCTCCTAATATGGCTTGTTGTCTTGCTTTCTTCCAGCGAGCAAAATGCCAGACAGTTGATCCTGCTGTTCATGAGAACATAATAGTGTTTTTAAACACCAGATATGCAGTTGGAATACACACTGTAAGTGAAAATAAATTTCAAGTTTCCTGTGAAGAGTACTTGAAGAAGACATATTAATGAGGTACTCATTTCAGAGGACATTTTATTGGCTTTGTTTACATCCATCTGGATATTTTTGAAACCTTAATCATTATGAAACTATTGTCCCTACATGAAATTCTTTCAGTTCTCTATTTTGCTCCAGTTGACAACTTTGCATCTTTACTAAACTTCTTATTTTATAAAAGAAGACAAAATTTCTTCTGTGGCCTCAAGGAGTGATGTGGCTAGGTAGCATGGCATTGTCCCTGTGTCTAAGTCCTCTAAACCCAGCCTGACACTTCTGTGTGACATTTAGTCAAGTGCCTTAACTAATAAAAGTACTAGGAATGGAGAGGAGAGAGTAGAAAGAGCCCCAGTTACAAATCAGGAGGGAGTAACTTACATATGTTTAAGTGGAAGCATGGGATTGAAAATCACTCTGCTTCTGTGCCTGGCCCTGGGACACATTTTAGAGATATAAATATTAATAAGACAGCCTCTTCACTCAAGGAGTTCATAGCAAGAAGATCCATTTAAACTATCCAAACCCTGGATGTGAATTTTTAACACCAGTGCTCACAGCAGTCTTTTGCAATCTACGAAAATGCTATGCAAATATTAAGGCATTAAAAGTACTATAATGAAAGAAAAACAACCCTGAAATACTTTTAAAATTCTCTTTTTCTAATCAGGAACTCATTCTTTGATCCTTTTTTCTTCATCCTATTGAGATGGGATTTCAGACTTCTGTGATCCCATGAAGCTATACTCAAGGGAAGGGTGGTGGGCTGGGATGGCTGGACAGTCCTGCAGCTTGGCAAACCACTTCCGGCACAAAATAGACACCAAAACATTCTTTGTTGATGGAATGAAGAAGGTGTGTTTGAGTAATAAGCTGAATGAAGGCACATAGAAAGTCAGAGTACAGCAAGAGACTTTCCTAAAGAGTGAATATGCACCCCAGAATTATTTTGCTATCTTAGGCCCATAACCTCATGAGAACAAGCGAGGCCCACCCTAATTGGTTTAAACGTGTTATATAGCAAGAAGAAGATTTCTGGCACAGAACAAGAGCCTACCAACCCTTCAGCACTGCTAAAAATCAACTTTGCCATCTGATTTTATTTTAGGGAAAATGCTTCTATTTTTTTTCTCTCTCTTATCTTACATTTTCTTTGTAAGTGAGAAGTGTTAGCTGGCTAACTCAATATGCTTTCTCCTCTTGTATAGGGTTATGGAGGCATCCCATGTGGAGATATTTCGTTAGTTCAGTAGTAAATCTAAATAAACAGCATCCTATTTTAACAAGAGAGTGATGAGAACAGCAATGAAACCCAGAGGTAATGATACTAAGAGAGGCCTCGAGAAAAGTGAGGTTTACCATCAATAGCTACACCCGAGCAATTTAGGTGTAGAGACAGGTCTTTCTTTCTGTGCAATTTCTGGGGTCACCAATAGAATAATTATAATTTCTGAGCATAAATCTTAGAGACATACAGAAAATCAGATAAATAAGAAAATAGTTATTAAAAATGGTGAAATTCCAGGTGATTTAAGGATTGAGTCTGAGAAAATATTTCTAAGTAATCAACAGCAAAGAAAGAACAAATCACTTAAAAATCTGAATTAGATTAGATGCTCTGGGAAAGCGTTTAAAATATGTTTTCAGATTTTAAAGTCTTCCAAAACTAGTCATTAATAGGGGGCAGAGTAAGTTAACAGTGAAAAGGCAAATTCTGGCCTTGAGTTGAAATCTCTAGGTCCTGGGAATAGAGTCTTCTAGAAATGCCATAGACCTCTGTTTCTGAAATGATGCAAACAAAAGCTTAGAAAGACGTTCCTAAGAAGTAGCTGATAACTGGCCACCAGATAAGAAGCTGGGCCAAGACCCAGACCAGTGTTATAACTGTGCAGTCCACTGCTCTGTGAAACTAACTAGGGGTGGAAAGGTTAAAGACAACATCTGGAAGAGTTCTCTGTAGAGAGGCAACCTTCCTAGGCTGTGACATTAAGATGTCATGACCAGATTACTGCTTCCCTCTTTGCTGCTGTAGACAAGTTCCAGCAATCTCAGAGCCTTGATTTTCTCCTTGATAAATGGGGATGATGGTTGCACTTTCTGCCTCAGTCTTGTTGAATGATTATGTTGTGTCAGCAACCTATGACACGGTGAATGCTCAGTAAAGACCAGGTATTTAATATTTATGCAGCTGTTGCCACAACTAAATTAGTGATCAATGTTTCTTTTCTATAGGTTGGGGAGAATGAGCTTTGATAGCAGGAGAATGAATCAAAGTGTCACAGTGACTGGAGAGTATCACAAGGTCTCCAACAGTGCTGGAGGTAAAGGTCCCAGTGAAGCAGCCATGGGGAAAAAAGCAATTGAACCTCTTTTTCCTGAGAAACTACTTCTGGCCAGAGGACCCACTGAAAGGGGCCATGCCAGAGATGAAGTTTCTCATCCATGGAGAGGTGTGAATGACTGCAGACCCTCAAGCTTTCATTTCTGGAAAGAATAAGTGAAAAGTCCCTCCTGAGTAGAACATTTGTAAGTCAGGAATCCAAGATTATTCTAAGAGAATATAGAAACTATAGAATTCCAAAATAAATCAGGGTAATCAAACATTTTTAAAGGTATGCTTAAGGAAATTCAACGTAGAATACCAACTTCTTTACCTGCTTGATTAACATCATTCAAAGATGGAAAACAACCTTCAGTAATGTGTTCTTTTCTACAGTTTTGGGTTTAAACTCTTTATGTGGTGTCTTAGTTACTTTTTGCTCTTTGCTGAGACAAAATACCTGACAACCAAAATTAGGGAAGGAAAGGTTTACTCTTACAGTTCCTTGGGAGTTTCAGTCCATACTTAAGTTGGCTCCAAGGCAGCATGGCATGGTGGGGCTGCCATTCACGGTGGCCAAAAGCAGCAAGGCGCGCTGGCGAGAGAGAGGAAGACAGAAGCCTGGAAGAGGAAGACCTGCCTTCCCTTACACTGTATGTCAGCTCCACCCCTGGGTGGGTACAGCACTCACATTGCCAATCCTGGCACTAGACAACAAACCCTGACATCTCTAACTCACATGCCATTTTGTTCCTGAGTGCAATCTGTGCCCCCAGGTGAAGAAATCTCTGATTGTGCTGTGCTCTCCACGCTTGCTGCCTGTATCATTTTCATGCAAACCATTTTCTCTTTTGAGCTATAATTATTTGAATGTATAGTGCAGCTCTGCTCCTGAATGGTAAGTTCTGAACTCAAGGTTCACTGCTGATATAGTGTTAATCCATTTCAGTGAATACACATTTAATGCCCAGCTTGTGCCAAGCACTCAGCTGGTGTTCTGCTTCTGTCACAAGACCCATCACTTTCTGGTTGCTAATGAGCAAATGGGATGATTAACCAGCCTCAGTCTATTCCTTTGGCACTTTTTGTGTATAACTTCCAAATGACCTTATGAGAAATCTATCCCATCTTAAAATATTTAAAGCACACACACACACACACACACACACACACACACACACTTGGGTACTATTATATCATAGTTCCCCAAATAAGAGATCCACACTATAATTTCTATGGTTACATGTCAAATACTATGAAGAACTGCTAAAATAGAAAGTGAACTCTAATCATATCAAAATATGTATTTATGTCCCTTTACAAAGGTATGTTATTTGGTTATTGAATCTCCAACTAAATTGTAAGATCTTTTAGTATGGAGGCTATCTTAGTAGATTATATCGAATGCCTTCTATGTTGAAGGAACTTAATAATCTTCATTTGTATGTGCAACAAATTTAAATTTGTATTATGTATTAGTGTTATACTATAAAAGATATGCCATTCTCCATAAGGAAAGAATAACTAGAAACAGGAAAAGATTTTCTAAGCCTGACTCCGTTCAAATCTCTCATAGCCCTCTCAAAACAATTGGAATTAATCTATTAGCTGATTTTATGCTACTTTCAAGAAAAACCTTAACTCAAATATTTCAGAATTCCCACAAAATACTGGCAGATAATAAAACACCTTAGACACTGTTCTACCTTAAAAACTGTGAAAGTTAGTTAGCTAGACCTCACCAAGGGCAAAATGACTTTTGCCCCCCTATTTTTCCCTTTAAGTCTCAATTTTCCATTACTAATTACAAAAAAAAAATAGTGTTTTGAAAATAGCAGCTGAAATGAATTATAAGTCCTTGCGGAGCAGGGAAAAGGGGAAAATCTTTCCCCAAGGACATATATTTTTAAAACAGTTCCTCTTTCTGTTTGAAATACTTCTTGAGTTGAAGACTTGCAAGAATTTCACAATTGCATGGGCACAAGGCAGGACTAACTTTTCAGAATAGAACAGTTCTTGCCAGTTAGAAATATATGTGCTTTTGTCTGTTGCTAACCATATTCAAAACCTGCTGAATGGTTTAAAAAATGTCAGTTCCTCTTGGTTACTACCTCTTAATGGTCCAGTGCATGTATAAAATACATTGTATAAAATTATAGATGCTAATTGCCATATTTTCAGGTCCTTAGTATTACCAAAGACACATTGCAATGTATTTATTAATTGATAAATTAGACCTATTATACCAAGTCAGGATTCTAAGGTTTGCCGAAGTACAGTTTTTAAATAGTTAAAATCTTAACTTTTATACAAATATACAGTAAGCATGTATCAAATATTTATTAAATTTATCAATGAGAAGACCAGCAAAATGCCAAAACTAGTCCAAAACAGTGTATGAAAATTGAGTATGTGCATATATATATATATATATATATATAATCAGTTTTAAAAAATCCTGAAATGTGATCATAAATTTAGACATCAAACAGGTTATAGTCATATAGGACAATTAAGCCATAACAATTGAGTTGTCTTTTTCTCTCTTTTTTGGACAGAAATCAGTTTCAATGTAACATTTTTCTTCAGCATATCATCTAACTTTACAGAACCTATTCCCTAATTAGTAAGTCAATGTTACCTTTCTCTAGACTCTCAGATGACTCTTATACAAGCATATTAAAAGATGTATATATAGTAGTCACATGTGGTGATATACACGGGTAATCCCAGCACTTGGGAGACTGAGGCAAGAGGATCACTGAGTTTGAAGCCAATCTGTGCTACATAGTGAGTTCAAAGTCAGTCTGGGTCACATAGCAAGACCCTGTCTCAAACAAAGAAACAAACAAAAAGTACAACAATCTTTTTTCTGCATTTTTATGATATGGATCATATTTCTTAGTGACTCAGGGAGAAACATGCACAGTAGCCCGGAATTCTCCATTTATACAGGGAATTCCTATTTTTTAATTTATTGGGTTTAGGTGGTATTTGTATTTTCATTTGTACAGGCCTAGGATAAGGACAATAAAAGTAGGAAAGCTTTGCTGAGAATTCCCTTGCTTCACAGTAGCTGTCTTTATATGGATATTAATACTTAAAGTCAACTCATGTAGAATTAAATGAGAAGCTAAACCCAGCACCCTCACAGCTCTGGGCTCTCAAGGGTTTCCTTACATGACAATGCTCCAACGTCTGTTGGAGCCAGAGAAGTACCAGCCTCTGCAGGCTCTCTTTTCTCTCCAGCATGTCTCCCATCACTCACCCTGACCATGCCACTTCATGTACTCTGGCAACCTGCTGCCCCTGAATCACCTAACTGTGTGTTTTGGCCACTTTGAACTTCCTTTTGATTTTGCAGTTGCAGTGATACTGCATTATAAGTAGTAAAGATCGGTACAACAATAAGACCACCACTTACTGACTTGATATTTTCCAAATACTTTCTGGGCACAACACCTAAAGAGAGATCTCTGGTCTCTATTTTTCAGTTCACTCCTGGCCCTGGCTTGATTGACACAGATATAGTCACAAGAAATTAAATTTATATACTCTGATAGTTCTTTCGTTTTCTATCACTGAGGTAGGTATACCAGATCCCTTTGAACTAGTAATCACATAAAGTCCTCTTCCCAAGGAGTTTAAAATAAGACATAATGGAAAAAAAAAAAAAAGAAAAGAAAAAAGAAAGAAAAAGAAAAAGAAAAGTGGAAAAACCAGAAAGGCATGCTATTGTTTATGCTAGTGCTAAAATATATCCATATAACTCAGGCTGGTGAAAAAAAGTTTGAACATAAGTTATGGTCATAGGTTATGGTCAGCTGGGACCCACTGAGGTGAACCTTCTTGAAGTAGGAGCTTTTCAGACCTGATAGAAATGTCTTGAGAGGGACCTTTTATAGCAGTGTGTATCTTATTCTTAAGACTTACATCTGATTTCCTTAGGAAGCTTTCAAAGATTTTCCCATCCCACCTTTTGTGGTATTCCTTGTAAGGATCAGGCAGCTGGTACTATAAAAGTAGCTGTAGTATGAAGAAGGTAGAAGGGGAGCATAAAAAAGACCAAAAAAACTAATGGAAATGTCATGTACTTCACTTGATTTTATAATGCTTGGCAATGTCAATGAACCATCAAGGTGGTCTTTAATGGATAAGCAAATAAATGAGTGATGGCTTAATAAAGAAAATCTTTTTAATCTTCCTTCTTTCTCTCTTGATTTTCATTAATTTCAACCTTACTTTAGACAATATTGTAATCTCTTTCCAAAAAACCATGACATCTTTATGATCTGCTATTCAGTGGTATAATACATAAATTTCACTATATAAAATTGTACAAACATGCTTTATGCTATTAGCCAACAGACTGATAATTTCCTTTTAGTCTAACACTATTACGTGTATGTGCAATGTCTGCGGCCTGGCAATGTAGCTCCATAGTACAGATCTTGTCTAGTATGCCCAAGGCCTTAGGTTGGATCCCTAGTACTGCAATTCAAAAAAAATAAAAATAGCCCTTGGGCCCTTCAAACTGTAAAGTTGGCTGCTGAACTCCCAGGCTGATCTAAAAATGGCAATCGGATTAATTGCATAGCCTTGGAGTAGAGATGCAGTCAAAACATAGCTTAGTTTATTTTATCCAAAAACTAGTTTCAAATAAGAAAAGGAGTAGAAATAATTCAAGCAGAATTGTTTCTAACTAGTGTGAGGAAAATGCTTTTTTGAAAAATAAAAATGCTTCAGGTTTTTAAAATTACAAACGATAATTTTTTAAAATTTTAGTGCAGAACTCACACTTCTAAACTTCTAGGAAAGGATCTATACTTCCAAGAAAAATTAAGGAGGAGACTACATAAAAATGGCTAAGTGTGAAAATGTTCATGAGATTGTCTGTGTTTTCAGTTGTGATCCATAGCATGGTGACTTTTTAAATGGCACAAATAAAGCACACTGTTCAGTCAATTAATAAAGTAAAGAGGCCAGCAATGAGACCTTAACTGGTTGGTATCAACCTGGTTCACACTTTATGCAGCCTCAGTAAATGCATCCTGCAATGCCTGCAGCATACTAGATCCTCAATAGAAACCACTGTGCACTAAATAAACATGATTGAAACGTGAACGAGAACGAGACTTTCAGATACTGCATGGCGAGTCTGGCAGGCAATGCCTTTGCTAGATTCTTGCCCTCTCTATATTAACATTCAGTCAAGAAGAGTTAGCAATCTTTGTGTGTGGGCAAGTCGCTCCCTAAACTAAGTCTCAGGATTCTTGAAGGGAGAGCTGTATTCGAGGGCCCTTCACATTTCCAACCGTGCCCAGCAAGCCTTGAAGGGGAGCAGGCACCCCCACCTGCAGGTCAGTTTCTGCTCACTGCCGAGGACAGCGAGGCACCACCCATGAGAAAGCAAACAGATCAGGACAGGAGCTCTAAAGAAAGAAGTCACCTCAACCATTATAATACAAAATAATAATAGCAATCATGATAATAACTAAAGTAAAATAAAACAAAATGAAAGTCTGAATTCTTTATTTTTCCTCTCAATTCAAAAAACACTTTTTGGGAGCAACTGTTTCTCTAAAGATAAGAGGGGAAACTTGCAGCAGAAGATTCTTAGGAATAATTTGCTTTCCTTTTTTAAATAAATTGGGCCATGAGTTAGTAGTGTAATCATAGAGTTAAAGAATTCACACACACACGCGCGCGCGCACACACACACACACACGCATACACGGTGGTGGGGTGCAGGGAAGAGACTGAGAGCAGGATGTTTCCACCTATCTGTGTTTCTAGCCCTCCTGGATGACAGAGCAACCAGCTGCCTAGAGGAGAGGATGAGAGGACTCAGAGGGAGTGGGTAAGACTGACCCCTCATCCCGAGGACAGTATCACATGGGGTTGGAGGGGGCAGGCAGGAGGTGGGGGAACTTGCTGTATTTTCAAGCCCTGCACTTCTCATCTGATCCAGCTCTTTGGCAAAGAGGAGGACGACCTTGCAGTCCCTCGACTCAGTACAAAGCTTCCTTAGATTAGTGCCCAAACTAATTTTTATGACATGTCATTCCAGTAAGGGCACTGCTGCATTTCACAGATGGGCTTCCCCCAGATAGCGACTGTTGATTGGCCGAGTTGGGATCTGGCTGGATTAGGGAAATTTAAGCTGACAGCTGGTCTTTTTGCATGAGAGCATAAAGCCCCTGTTGTTGGAGGAAGTAATGGGGGCTGGTCAGACCCCATGGCCAAGTAGGAGGGCTTGCTCTTAGTAGTGGCCAACATTTTCCAAGCTGAGATGACTTTTTAAAAACAAGGATTGTGCAAGTACAGTTATACTGTACAGGCCCAACTGATCTCAAGCTTTGCCAAAAAGGCCAGAGAACACAAGAAAATGCTCTTGGAGCATGGCGTGGGAATGCAGAAGCAACTCAAGAAGCCTCTCTTAGGTGGAAATGCCAGAAGTCCTAGTCGACATGGAACTTAGCTTCCCTAGAGCAATGAGTCACCTCTAAGTGTCCCCTAAAAGATTAGTTCACGTTATCAGTCTGTATTTAGTGTAAGGATTTAAAAGATTCATTTGCCAAGGAAAGACCTGCAAGTGTTTGGAAATAAAATTATTAATGCAAGCATGTATGTGCACACATGCACATATTCATATGCCTCATTATGCTAAGTGCTTAATGTACATTAAATCACTCAATCCCATACATATCCTCTGAAAAGAATACTATTATTTTTCTCTTTATATGAAGGCAGAAACCATGGCTTAGAGACATTAGATAATGTGAACTATTCCGGAAGCCTAATCAGCATTAATATTAGTGTTTTCCAAATTATAGGTCGTGTTCCATTAAAGATTATAAAATTCATTTAGTGGGTCACCACTGGACTTTGATTGAATAAGAGAAAATCACAGTGTTCTAGATATAGTAAGAGTAAGAATTGTTTCATTATTCTTTCAATTCTGTTACATGGATACTGTGCATTGTGGGTTGCAATATGAATTATGTAACAATAGGTTAATTTGCCTATTTTTTAACTTTTTGTAAATGGAATGATGTATTGTGTATTCTTTTGTGTCTATCTTATTTTACATAACATTATCTTTGAGTGAATAATCAATATTCTTGTAGTAGCTTGTTCATTCTTACTGTTGTACAGTATATGCATATAATGCACATACTACATATTGTGTGACCACATACTTTTTTACTAGTGTCCTGCAGATAACATTTGGGTTGTTTCCACTTTCTTACTATTGCAAATAGTGCCTACATGAACATTCTGTTGTGTCTTTAGGAGAACAAAGGCACACACCTTCATTTGGTATGTATATACCTAGACATAGAAGTGCTAGGTCATTGGGTACGAGGGCTTGCCATTTGTAAAAATTTCCAGGTTTATTTTCAAAATCATAATACTTTAGTTCAATTGTTTTTCTTCCTGGGAACTCTAGTCTAAGAAGTGTGGAATATACTAACTTAAGATTTCTATGGGAAAATGTTTACTGAAAGATACAAATATAGAAATGTTTATTGACAGCCCTGCTCCCGCATCCTTCTCTCTTTCCTTTTCCATCTTCCCACTGCACCACTGAGCCCAGCTGTGGAAGTGGGGGTGGGTGGGGCTGTAGTTTCTGAAACAATGTCAGAGCAGAGCAGTCTCCGTAGTGAACTACCTGTAACGAAGCGTCCTGTTTTGTACAGCTGAACCTCTGTGATTCATAGCCCTAACCAGTCAATTCTAGGTGTCCAGGACACTGAGAGTGGGGGCAGACTGATCTCCAGGTCATTGCCACCCTCCTGTCCTCTGAAGTCCACCTGGTTTATTAGAGCATTCTCTGCTTTATAGCCCTTTCCTTCAAAAGAAAGACCTCAGGGGACAGGGGCATCCAACCTGGAATTTGTCCAAAAAGTGAACCATGAGTGAGTTTATCCAGAACAAAAAGGTAATGAAATGAAAGAGAAACTGAGCCTGCGGACCCCCAACAAAGGACTGACTCAGAAAGAATGGAAAGACAAAGAAAACACATACAACTTACAGTGCCAGCAAGGGCTCTCTGCCTTTTATGTGCTGGACAGTGATGAAGATACCTCACATTGTTCTGTGCCCACGACACTCCCCTGCTCATGCAGAGCTGTTCCACAGCATGCCCACTGCAGATCTTGCCCATGCCTCCCCCTGAAACAGGGCAGGAGGGTGGGGGAAGGGTACCTAAGCACACTGAACAGTCACACCCCAAGAGCTGCAGTTACAGCCTCCCCACGTCCATTGTCCCACAGGCTTAGAGAGCTCTTGGGGAAGTCACAGAGAGCTTAAGAAGGACACACAAGATCCAGCTCCCTCAGATCTCCCAGAAACTGCATTGTAATCCTCTTCTCCACCATGGTTCTCAACTTTAGAAGTTGCTCCCAATCCAAGGGAGAAGTAACACTGCCTGATAAGAGACACCACTCATGGCACAGCCAAGAAATTGAGAATGTAGACTCAAGGCAGGCAGACACCGGCCACGCAGGGCCACCTTGAATGTGGTTCACCCAAACAGAGATGTGCTGTAAGCGGAAAATACACAGAGTGTTTTAAAGATTTAGTTTAAAAAATGCAGTGTAAAATACATTATTAATGGTTTGTATAATTACATGCTAAAATGATAGTATTTGGGATACGTTTAGCTAAAATATATTATTAGAAGTTAATTACATCAATTTAAATTTACTTTCTTTTTAGCGTGCTTATTAAAAAATTTAAAATTATATATGTATCTTATACTACAATCCTTTGGGCTAATGCTGCTCTAGATTGGACCACCTGTGCTCTCAAGTTCATTGCTTGTCTTTGGGAAGCAGCTCTAGCTTTTTGATGACTTAGTTTTTCTGCACTCTGAAAAAGTATTAATTTTTTTTCTCATAGTGGACCAGAGACAATGTTAATAATAGTAATATCTAACATTTAGGGAATATTTATAAGCACAATTTTCTAAGCTTTATCTATATGAGCATATTTATTCCTAACAAACAATACCTGAAAAGTACATTATCCCTATTTTACAAAGGAGGAAACTGAGCATAACCAGCCCAACATAGGGAAAGTCAATAATTTGCACTCCTGAGATGCTTGCAAGATTAATGATTACACATCAGGAATGTCTGTCTTTTGATACGGACGTCAGACATAAGCCAAAATCATACTGTCGTTTTATAATGAGTTATACCGATAGTCTTTTGATGAAATCAGATCGTGCCCTATTTCTCTCAACCAGGAGAATGCTGGGAAGAATTTGCTCAGTGGTGCCAATTAGGCCATAAATCAATGATGGTTGTAGGAATATCCTTCCACTGCTAGTCAAAATGATCACTACCGATGTTTTTTAATGTATCAAAGCACTGAGGTCTGTCTTTGAAAGGTCATAATTAAATATGAAAATAGATATACATATTAAGACAGAAATTGAATTTATCTGGAACCCACGAATATTTAATCTAAATCATATATAATAGTGTGTTATCCCTCCTCCTCTCCCACTGTTTGTAAGACTCCTGCTTTGGGCTACAATGATCCCTGTTGTTCTCAGTTCATTGAAAAACAAGTTCTGATCTTTTCCTTTTAAAGTATTCTGTTTCTGAATGCTTGGGGGGTTTTGTCTTTTGTTTTTTGGGTTTTGTTTTTATTTTTGTTTTTGAGGAAAAAAAAAAACATGTCCTGGTGCCATAAATTCGAGACTGCATTTTCTCCAGTTAATGGCACATTATCTACTTTCTAGATGTGTAAATGAATAATGAGTCCCTGGGGAGAAAGATAGTATTGAAGAGTAAATAAATTCCATGGAAGACATCTACAGAATTTTTAAAAATGATTATAAACTCATGCTTTCAGCTAATAATAGTGAGGGTTTTGTTGAAGGATAAGAGCACTGAATTGAATTATATCAGTTGTAAAAAACAGAAATGCATTTCCATAATTCACTTTGAATTACAGATATTTGATTTCTATGTTCTATTGTTCTGGTTTCAGGGGGAAAAAATTTAAACTATAAGGAAAATGGTTCTGTGAAGAAGGCAGAGTTTTTTTCTGTGAGATTCATAAAGCCTACATGTTGCTTTTTTCCACACTCTGAGCATTGCAAATCGTCTCTGTGATCCTGGTAAAGTATCTCTGGAGACTCAAATATGTACAACTCAGAAAATGTCAATCATGATGTAGGATTATGAAGGAGGCACACAAAGGAAAACCTAAGGAAAAATGAAGACAGACCTGAAGCATGACTTAATTCGTGGTACAGGTACAGGTACAGGTACAACAAAAATCACCTGTTCAGGTCCCATTTCTATAGCTATACTACAACCGTGCATTATGTTTATTAATCCTTTGGTGCCACATTAATCTAATTTAATTTTATTATGCTATATCCAGAAATCTTACTACTACAAAAATGTCATAATGATTACTATACTACAAAAATGTCACAATGATTAGTATAAGTCATATCATGGTAAAAGTATATGTGACACACACTATTTATCTGTAAATGGAAATACAGAAACACTCTTCCTGTCCAGATGTGTTTTGAAAATCAGAATGCCAGGATTTTAATAAAACATTAAAGAAACAGTGTTTAGTATCTCAATTGACAAAATAGAAACTCAGACCTTTGTTGGATTTTGTAGGTAATGGAACAGACATACTCACAGGGGCTGATATAATTTTACAATCCTCCCTAAAGTGCAGTTTCTAGTTCTGCAGTTGTTCATGTCTGTCCTCTTTGATAACACAGCAAGCAAACATCAAATTTTAGATGGCACAGTTGGGAGGAATAATGACCAGGATAACAAAATTGAGGGTTTTTTGTTTTGTTTTGTTTTGTCTTTTGGGGGGATATGGGAATGTTTCTAAGAACTATTTTTAACAAATACAAGTGCCACAACATTTAGAAAGCAGCTTTCACAAGCACCTTGTCAGTAATCTGCTTGGCATCAGCAATGTGAGCAGGATCTGTCTGCGTTTGTGGTTTGGTTGAGAACAAGTCCGATGTACATCAAAAACATGGCATAACTGAACTAATACAAGATTAGAACTCCAGTGGTGTGGCAAGATTCCCACTTACTTTTTAAATGACCTCCAGGGTGGGTGAGTTTCCCTTTGGGGTACCAAAACCTATGTTATGGTCAAAAGAAAGAGACCAGAATGATATACATAGAATAAATAAATGGGGTAGGAAGGATCTTTGAGTTGGCTAGAGCAGTCTTCAGTATCCCCAAGGAAGGACATTGAGTTGCAAAGACAATTGCAGGACCTGTCTTGGAGCCTCATGTGTTTTATAGAAACCAAGTAAAAGGAACGCAGCAGATTCCTAAAGCACATCCTTTGTGATGCCTTGATTGTCACACAGCAGGGCTCCATGCTTTTTCACATTTGTTTTGTTTTGTTTTCAGTACTGGGGATTGAACCCAGAGCCTTCACATTGAGCTGTACCTACCTCTTTTTTAAAAATTTCACCCAGGGGCTAAGTTGCCCAGGCTAGGCTCAAACTTGAGCTCCACCTGCCTCAGCCTCCTAAAGGGCTGGGATTAATGGAGTCCTTTTTACATCCCTGAATTCCCCTCAAACTACTCTCATTCAGTTACTTAAGCCCTTTATATGAAGCATTTCAATGAAAATACATTCCATATTAACTATAATTTTTGGAATACTTTTTTACATTTGAAAAAATATGCTTTTCAGATTATTTGGCTATGAAGAACAGTATGTGGGAATACTAGAAACGAAAAAAATCTGTGTATAAACTGCCTTCAAAAGTAGTGTAATTTTTAAATGGCTATACTTGAGTAGACACTTAACTGGTAAGGTTGTGTTTACAGGGTCTTTATATGTACATATATATATATATATTTGTGTAAATACTATTATGTAAATATATAGCACATCCTATATTTTCATAATCCTTTCCAAAGCTCTGTCGGGGTCAAGGCATAGTCATCATGGTGACAAGTAGCTACAGTGACTCTGCCTGTCTCAGCGTCTCTGCCATAGTAACCGCTTGGTATTTGTCAAATCAGTTAAGATACTTTTCTTTTTCAAATAAAAAATTCAAAATTTTCCCATTTGTTTCTCAGCTTAGAGCCTGAGGGAGGGCATTAAAAAGTTGTGGGAAGGGGAGAAGAGGGCCAGCAGCTGTCCTCGTATTTCTGTGGATCTGAATTGCCAAGGAAAGATACATCCTAATTTGGTTTTTAATTGCAGGTGTGATTGCCCCTAGTGCTGTCCAGGGGACACTGCCATGTTAATAGCAGGAAGTGTTTTAGGATCAGAGAAGCAAGCTCCCGGTGCAGCATTTTTCAAAGAGAGGGTTCCAAGCACCCTGGGAAGGAGCCTCCTCCTCCTGGATATTGGGAAGGGTGCCTTTTGCAGGTCTTTTTGCAAAAAGGCAACAGATTAAGCAGTGGATCAAAATATAAGTGAAAGACTTGTCTACCAAGTTAAAAAGCAAAAAAGATCTGAACTAAAATAAAAATAGCTCCAACCCAGAGATCAAGAGGACTATTTTGTTCAAGGAAAGAATAGAAGTAGTCCGCTTACACTCCGCCAAGCCACTAGCTTCAAGTGCATCATTGTGCCAACAGCAGAGGGTATGAAAGGCTTCATTATTAAGAAGTTAATGCTTGACAGCAGCCGACTCCACCACAGCAAAATTACCCGCCTCAGAAAGACTGCCTCCTATGAGTCTTGGGTTAATTACTCAAATCTCCAAATTATCCTTTGGGGACCAAAATGAAGCATGCAGAATCAAAAGCAGATCTGTAGCTGAGATTATGAAAAGGGAGCAAGTTTCTTTCCATTAAAAAAAAAATGATTATTTCTATTGGAGGAACCACAAGAAGGAAAGGAAGCGGGGGCACCTGCCCATGTACCAGGCAGGCCCTAAATGACGGGCAACTGAACAGCCCCAGGGGAAAACAAGTTCTGCCCATATAAATGCTCTTAGGCCGTGTTGTCTAAGTTTCCGAACAAGTCTCCCCAAGTTAAATTGCTTGAGAAGAATGGGGGACTGAAATGGAGGCACCCCAAGTCTTGTAGAAACATTTTCTCTAGCTCCTGTTTTCTAAACTAGCTGCCCCAAATTAGGCCCCTGAAAATCAAATACTCTCTTCATATATACATATATTTATTTCTTAATCTTACTTTTCATTTTAGGAAGTAATTATTTTTTAATGGTCTTGGTTGAGAATCACCACCATCACCTGATTGTCAGAGGATCTCAAAACTTTCTGAGATGTATTCTTAGGAGGGATTGGGCTTCACAAATTATAAGAATATTTGACTTTTTAAATTCAGTGTTTTCTTTAGGATGATAATTTTTTTTTTTTTTTTTTTTTTTTTTTTTTTTTTTTTTTTTTTTTTTTTTTTTTTTTTTTTTTTTTTTTTTTTTTGCGGGGATTGAACTCACACCCTCGTGCCTGCCAGACAAGTGCTTAAGCCACTGAGCCAAACTCCCAGCCCTAGTTTTTTGAGGCAGGGTCACACTGTGTAGCTCAGACCGGCCTTGTGCTCATGTAGCCCAAGCTGGCCTCGAACTCACAATGCTCTTCCTACCTCAGCCTCCCAAGTGCTGGTATTAAAGACGTGCGCCACCACACCCGGCTGATAATTTAAATTTTTATTTTTATCCATTTGATTCCTCCTGCAGTGGTGATTTGCATGGCTTAACAATTCTTTATGGAAGAAGGTTTCAAGTGTTTTAAGTCAGTGTTTCTCAAACAAGGGTGTGTGAATTTACTCTCAGCAGTAGGATAAACTTTTATTTATTTTAAAAAGGCCCTTACAGTTCACAAGTTTTTGAAAGTTTTTTACAATCAATATGTTTCACAACCAGCCCAGCCTCAGTCTCACCAGCACACATCTGCTAACCCTGAAGCAAGTTAATTAAGTTCATTGGTAAAGGACTTTGTGTTATAAAAATTCTCAGAATCAGACCAATAAATGTTTTCTCAGTCTTGGGTTGAACAAACTATGCTTAAAGCTATGGCATAATTCCTGTCACATAGGGTTAAGTTAATATCATTTAATTTTAGTATTGTTGCTTAGATGCTGTTGCCTCCCAGTCTTACTATCTCCTGCAAGACAGGCCTGGGTACCTAGATAGTAGCTGAGAGAAATCTGATGCACTGGGCTTACCAGATGCTAAGAACAACATTAATCTATCAAGTTTTCCAGGTACATCCACTTTGTTGTGAAACCATCACCACCACCCACCTCCAGAACCTTTCCGTCTTCCCCAACTAAAATGTCATATCCACTAAATGACGAATCTCTATCCCTGTCTCTCTCCCAGTCCATGGCAACCATCAGTCCACTTGTCATCTCTATGAATTTGACTCCTTTGTCACAATCTTTCTGAATGATACTCTGGTTCTTAAATTAAGGTGAAGTAGGAAACCATCTGGTCCTTACCCTTGATCGTTTATGAATATGTGAGTTGCCTAAATCCAGTTTTTGGATGTAGCTTATCTAAAATGTTTCTCTACCATTGCTTCCTGAGTTATTTTGTTGATCACCCAGAAGGACCTATCTATCTATTTGCAAAACTGCACTGCCTCAAAATGGCCCACAAAAGAAGTACACTTGACATTGAGACAAAAATGGAGCTGCATGCCCCAAGCTTGTAGAGTAACTATTTATAATTATCATGACTTGAAAGCCCTGGTTATGGTGGGTTGCAACTTGATATGGGTGAATCAGAATTTCTGGCAGTTTGGGTTTGAAACAACTCCTCTTGGCTGATGCAAAGCTGAGAACTGGACAATGATCTTTGTTTTGGAAATGGGTGATTGAACAGTGCTTTTTACCACTGGACAGGCACAGGACATCTGGGATAGCAGCGAGAATGGAGCAAATTTCATTTAGTTTCTTATTTTTCAATGATTACTCAATTTCACTGTCACTCCTTTCTCCTGTGCTGTATTCTGATCTAATCTCAGGGCTGGATGTCATGTTCCTCCCTCCCTTTAAGATCAAGATACACTAGATGCAAACTCAAGCATAAAAATGTGTT
>RJWM01030386.1:0-23456 GCA_004363535.1 Dasyprocta punctata
ATTGCTGTGGTGTGATGTTTTCAGGTCTTCTGGGAAAATACCAAGAAGGCGAATAGCTGGGTTGAATGGAACATCTAACCCTAGTTTTTATTTTACTTTATTTTTTATTTTTTTATTTTAAAGATAGTAAAATCCAATAAAACATAACAGAACAAAGTGAATCAAAACAAAGCAGTAGAACTGGTACAGAACTTCAAAGAAAGATACTATGAAAACAATAGCTACTATAGTATACCTTGTTATTTTCAGAATAGTTGACCATTCCAACAGGTATAGTAAAATTAAACCAAAAAGAAAACACAATAAAACCAATAAAAACAGTATATAAAATAAAGCAAATATTAATCAGAATGAAGCAAAACAATGAGAATAACATTGGGCTTTGAAGACAAGACAGAAGAGAATCCCCCATATTTGCTACATTGCCTACTGTCATCCTCCAAAGAGATGCTCAGGCTGCTAGCCCCAGGCCTGCAAAATCAATGAAACAATACTAGCATTTAGTTGCTTTATGTATCTTAGTTGCTACCAATTCAACCAGACCTCTGAACCAGCAGGTTGCTTACAGGGTGGGGCGGGGCACGGGGGGAGCGTGTGTGTGTGTGTGTGTGTGTGTGTGTTATCCTTGATTTTAAGCCTGCGCACCTGTAGGCGTACAGGAGGCGCATGTTTTTCTTCCTGGAGTCTGTGCCAGTCTCACAGTCCCCTGGAAGGCAGACTAGTTGTCTTCTGGTTGGAGCCACTCTGACCCAGCAGGGCAGGTTCTTGAGAGGCCCATCTCTTTCTCTTCGTGTAGTCTGTGCCAGTTCCACAGTCCCCCAGAAGGCAGATTACTTGTCTCCTGGTTAGAGCCACTGTGACCCAGCGGGGAAGGTTCTCGAGAGGCCTATCTCTTTCTCTTCATGGAGTCTGTGCCAGTTGCGCAGTCCCCTGGAAGGCAGATTACTTGCCTTCTGGTTGGAGCCACTGTGACCCAGCGGGGCAGGTTCTCGAGAGGCCCATCTCTTTCTTGTAAGCCTAGTGTTTTGAGGAATGTCTACACTGATTTTCACAGTGGTTTTACCAGTCTGCACTGCCACCAACAATGTGGAGGGTTACTTTTTCCCCACAGCCCCTCCAGCATTTGTTATTGTTTGATTTCTTAATGTTAGCCATTCTTCCCGGAGTGAGATGATAGCTCACTATTATTTTAATTTGCATTTCTCAAATGATCAATGATGTTGAACATTTTTTCATACATTTATTTGCTATTTGAATTTTTCTGAGAATTGTGTGTTCATCTCAGATGCCCATTTTTGGATTGGATCTTTGAAATTGGGGGGCTTGATGTTTTTCACTTTTTTATATGTTCTAGATAAAAGTTCTTTGAGGGACAGTCCACAAAAATATCTTCCCAATTTGTGGACTTTCTTTTCATTCTGTTGGTGATTGATTTGAATGTGCAAAAACTTTTTAATAAGATGAGATTCCATTTGTTGATTCGCTGAAGTACTTCCTGTGCAGTTTGGTTTTTGTTGATGAACTCTGTGCCTACCCCTATGTCCTTGAGATTTCTACCTACTTGGTTTTGCAGTAGATTTTGTGTTTAATATTTAGATTGTTGATACATTATCACTTTAGTTTAGTGCATGGTGGTAGGCATGGGTCTAGTTTAAGTCTTTGGCATATGGAAAGCCAATTTTTCCAGTGCCACTTATTAAAGAGGCTATGTTTCTTCCCGCGAATGGCTCCTTTGTTAAAGATGAGGTGGTTGAATGTGTTTGTAGTTGTGTGTGCATCTTATGTTCTCTTACATTAATCCTCAGGTTTGTTTTTTTTGCCAGTATCATGCTAATTTTATTATAGCAGCTTTGTACTATGATTTCAGGTCAGGAATTGTGATGTTTCCTGCCTTGCCTAGGTTGCCCAGGACCACATTTTCTGGTCCCAGATGAATTTTATGAGTATTTTTTCTAGATCTGTGAGGTATATTCGTGGTATTTTGATTGGGATTGGGTTAAATCTGTGTAACAGTTTTGAGAGTATGGCCATTTTCATGACATTGGTTCTTCCTATCCATGAGCAAAGGGTTTCTTTCCATTTGCTTTGATTTCTTTTTTTAGAGCACTGTAATTTACTTTTCTTTCTTTTCTTTCTTTCTTTTCTTTTCTTTTCTTTTCTTCTTTTTTTTTTTTTTGAGACAGGGTCTCACTGCATAGATCAGACTGGCCTTGAGCTCACTTTGTGTAGCCCAGGCTGGTCTTCAATTTGGAGTGATTTTCCTGCCTCAGCCACCCAAGTACTGGGATTATAGGCATGTGCCACTATACCCCCTTGTAATTTTCAGTGTATAAATCTTTTACTCCCTTTGTAGATTGATTTCTAAGTGTTTCATGTTTTTGGATGTTATTTGAAGAGTGTGGTTTCCCTAATTTCTCTCTTATTGAGTTTATTGTGTGTAGGAATGCTATTGACTTCAGTGTTGATTTTGAACCCAGCTACACTGCTGAATTTTCATATTAAATCTAGAAGTCTGTTAGTGGAATTTTTGGGGTCTTCTATGTAGACTGTCATGTTATCTGTAAATAATGATACTTAAATTCTTCCTCTCTTTTCCTTATTCTTTTTATTTCTCTCTCTTATCTAATTGCTCTAGCTAATGTTTCCAGAACTATATTGGGTAGGAGTGGTGATAGTGGTCATCCTTGTCTTGTTCCTGATTTTAGAGTAAAAGCTTTCAGCTTTTGTCCATTTAGTCTGATATTGGCTGTTGGTTTGTCATAGATGGTTTTTATCAGATTGAGGTAAAGACCATCTATTCTGATTTTCTCTGGTTTTTTTTTCCATGAATGAGTGTTGGATTTTATCAAAAGCTTTTTCTGCATCTATCGAGATGATCATGTGATTTTTATTTTTGGCTAATGTGATTTCTTATGTTTATTTATTTGCATATGTTGAACCATCCCTGCATTCCTTGAATCAAGTCCTCTCTTTTATTCCTACTTAGCTTAATTAACATTTCATCCTTTTAAAAAACAACTCCGCTTTATTGATCTTTCCTATTTTTTATTTTCTGTATTAGTTATTTTTTTCTAGTTTTTAATTTCCTCCCTCCTGTTAATTGTGGGTTTAGTTTATTGTTCTTTTTCTATTTTTTTGAGATATAAATTTAAGTGGTTTGAGATCTTTTTCCTTTTTTATTTTAAAAAGCAAACAAAAAAGATAGAAATAATACAGAATTTCAAAGAAAAGTAAGAAATTAATACTAGTCGATATATTACATATTGTTATCTTTAAAGTAGTTGTTGAGGTTACAAGATCTAGGCATAAAAAAGATCAGACGATCAAACAATGACAACACAAACTATTCCTTTTGATGAACTAGCAGAGAATTAGTAGTATAATTATCTATCTTGCATACTTATACATACATACAGTTATATGTGTATATCTACCAACATATAATGTTTTCCTTTCTTCCATTTCTTCTTTCCCCTATGCCAGCTGTTCTTTAATTTTGAGCACTTCCTTTCCCTTTCCTTATTACAGTATCTATTGTACAATTTGGATCTTACTACTCTTTTTTTTTTAAACTGTTTTTTATTTTTTACACTAGGGAGACAATACAATATTTGCAAATGTGAATCTGATTTATTTCACTTATGAGTATAGTCATAAGTTGCTTCCATTTACCTATGAAAGCCTCAAGATCATCCTTTTTATAGCTGAGTAGTATTCCATTGTATAAAAATACCACATCTTTTTCATCCCCTCTGCAGTTGATGGGCATTTTGGTTGTTTCCAAGATTTAGCTGTTACAAATTGTGCTGCTGTAAACATGGGTGCACATATATCACTGTGACATGACACTTTCAATTTTTCTGGGAAAATACCCAGAATGGGAATAGGTGGATTGAAGGGGATTTCCAATCCTAGTTTTTTGAGGAATCACCATACTGATTTCTACAGTGGTTTCACCAGTCTACACTCCCACCAGCAGTGGAGAAGGGTTCCTTTTTCCCCACAGCCCTGCCAATATTTGTTATCAGTTGATTTCTTGATGGCAGCCATTCTTTCTGGAGTGAGGTGGAATCTCAATATTTTTTTCATTTGCATTTCTCGAATCACCAGTGATGTTGAACATTTCTTCATTTATTTATTTGCCATTTGTATTTCTTTGTGTTCATCTCAGATGCCCATTTTTGGATTGGGTCTTTGAATTTGGGGGGCCTGATGTTTTTCAGTTCTTTGTATGTTCTGGATATAAGTCCTTTATCTGAGGGACAGTTGGCTAAAATTCTTTCCCATCCAGTGGGCTTTCTTTTCACTTTATTGGTGATTTCTTTTGAAGTGCAAAAGCTTTTTGATAAAATGAGATCCCAGTTGTAGATTCTTCGAAGTACTTCCCATGTGGTTTGCATTTTTTTCATGAACTGTTTGCCTACCCCATGTCTTCAAGATTTTTGCCTACCTTGTCTTCCAGTAAATATAGTGTTTCTATTTTAATATTTAGATCTTTGATCCATTTTGAGTTTAGTTTAGTGTGTGGTGGTACACAGGGGTCTAGATTCAATCTTTGGCATGTGGAAAGCCAGTTTTTCCAGCACCATTTATTAAAGAGGCTATCTTTCTTCCAGTGAAGATGTTTAGCCCCTTTGTCAGATAAAAGGTGGCTGAGTATCTTTATAGTTGTATTTGCATCTTCTAATCTGTTCCATTGATCCTCAGGTCTGTTTTTTTGCCAGTAGCATGCTGATTTTATGTAGCTTTGTAGTGTAATTGCAAGTCAGGGATTGAGATGCCTCCTTCTTTGCTTTTTGTTGCCTAGAAATGCCTGTGCTATTCTAGGTCTCTTCTGGTTCCAGGTGAATTTTAGGAGTGTTTTCTCTAGATCTGTAAGGTATGTTAATGGTATTTTGATAGGGATTGCATTAAATTTGTGTGCCAGTTTTGGGAATATGGCCCATTTTAATAATGTTGGTTCTCCCTAACCAAGAGCAAGGGATATCTTTCCATTTTCTAGCATCCTCGTCAATCTCCTTTTTGAGTACTATATTTTTCAGCATATAGGCCTTTTGCATTCTTTGTTAGGTAGATTCATAAGGATTTCATTTTTTGGATGCTACTGTGAAAGGTGTTACTTCCATGATTTCTCTCTCAGTGAGTTTGTTGTTTGCATACAGGAATGCTGTTGATTTTTGAGTGTTGACTATGTATGCAACTACACTGCTGCATTTGTTCATGAACTCTAGTAGGCTTTTGATGGTGGTCTTAAGTCAGTCTTCTGCTACCCTCTCGGTTTCACTGAGCTCAAACCCAAATGCCTCACCTTTCTCTGCCAGACTGTGTGGCCCTAGTATTTGTTAGACAACAGATCAATTTAGACAATGGATCAGTTTGGCCCCCCGAATGTACACTTAATTTTAATATCCTCTGGGATCTACATATTTGTCAATGCAATGGAGAATGTTCCAAGGTGCCCTATGTCCAAGCTTTCTTTGCTCTTCACATCTGACCCCAGCACTGCCTTTTTTACAGCCCCCGAGAAATTCTTCTTGCCAAATTGCCCAAGCCCTCTGATCTGGACCCCCTTCCTTCTGTGTCATCCTTTTCAGAACCCCTTGATGGCCCTACACTGCACCGCCACTCTGTACCCCAACCTAATCCTACAAATGCCTCCCCAGACCCATCTGACTCCACTGTCCTATGGCCCAAACCACCCTGACACCTTTTCCTTTCTCCCCACCCTCACTTGGGAGATCCCTGCCACTGCCATTTCTAGTTGCCACCCAACACTGGACCTGCCTTGTCTCTTCAAGTTCTCACAGGTGAGCCAACTCTCCCTTGAGGTGCCTGTCTCATAAATCACAGGCCTACACCAGACACTTCCCTGCTCATCCTCTAGGACACTTGGTCTTCTGGTGGCCCCCCATGTCCCACCAGTGATGAATGCTGGACATAGGTGTTGAGGATCTCTCTTTCTCATGCTCCCTTTGGGGATGGTGACTCCTCACAGGTGTGTGGCTTGGCTTTTAGCCTTTTGGCTCACCTCCAATTCTATCACTGTGGGTAAAGTTACTTCTCACCCAGCAAAACACTACTTGCTCTGCAACCTCTGACCTCTAAGTACACACTCGCTTGTGCTCTCAGAGGTACCTCATAGCCTACCAATTAGTTTTTTACTGCTGGCTGGCTTGGCCTTATTAGAGGTTTAATAACAGCCATCACCCTCTGTGATTTACAAAACTTTGCTACTTTAAGGCAGATGGTCAAATTCCTTATCTTTAGGCCTTTTTTGCTCTCAGGGCATGGACCTCCCTCTTTCAGGCATGTGGGGCATCCCAAATACCTTTGGCCTGCTTCACAGTGCCAAAACCTTTTCCTGATAATCCTGCTGACCTCACAGACAGTATCCCTTCTGCTGTCCCTACCATACTCACAAATCTCCCCTTGTTCTCCTCTGCCACCATCTTTGCCTCACACTCCTACGTCCTGACTACTCCTTTATTGCCACCTTCTCTGCCTCACCTCACCACTCCCTCCCCTTCCTGCTCCTCTTCCTCCCCACCACCGTACCACACCAGATGTCCTTCCTCTTGCTGCCATACTGTGGCTCCTCACACTCACTGCCATCTGTTGACCCTTCCCACATGTTACCTTCATTATCCCTACCCCAACCACCTTTGACATGATGCTCACCCCAACCTCCCCTTCCCCTTTGTGAGGTGACAGGTACCAAAGGCTTAATCCATCTTCATGTCCCTTTTCCCCCTTCTCTGATCTCTCATGTACCTTCCAGCATGTAACATACTTTGCTGTTGACTCAATTATATAAAAAACCTTAAATTCATTATTCAATCCTATCTACAAAGATCTTTTTTTCAATTTTAAAGATAGTAAAGTCCAACAAAACAAAGTCAATCAAAACAAAACAATAGAACCAGTACAGAACTTCAAAGAAAGATACTAGGAAAGCAATAGCTACTATAGTATATCTTGTTATTTTCAGAATCGTTGACCATTCCATCAGGTATAGTAAAATCAAACCAAAAACAAAACAGAATAAAACCAATAAAAACAATATGGAATAAAGCAAAAAAAATTAATCAGAATAAAGCAAAACAATGAGAACAATATTGGGCCTCAAAGACAAGACAGAAGAAAATCCCCCAAATACTTGCTTCTTTGCGTGCTGTCATCTTCCCAAGAGATGCTCAGACTGCCGGCTGCAGGCCTGCAAAATCAACCAAACAATACAAGCATTTAGTTGCTTTATGTACTGTAGTTGCTATCAACTTAGCCAGTCTTCCAAACCAGCAGGTTGCTTATGAAGGTGGGGGGAGATGTCCTTGATTTTTAGCCTGTGCACTGGTAGGCACATCTCTTTCTCTTCCTGGAGTCCACGCCAGTCGCGCACACTCACCGGGAAGGCAGACTAGTTGTCTTCTGGTTGGAGCCTCCCTGCCTAACCTCTACAAGGATCTTTATGTTATTCTCACATCCTCTCTGTCCCCTCAACAAAAGATTAAACTCCCATTTTATTTCCCAAGCAGCACCATTCAGATTAAATTCAAAAAGTCAGACCTTGGTCCTCAATCCCCACAGGGAGACCTCCTAGGTACGGCTTTCTGAGTTTTAAAACAACAAAAACAGGGTGACCTTAAAAGGTTACATTCCAGGACGACCTTAAAAATGGTTGCATTCCAGGCTAAAACTCCAAGGCTGATTTCTGGCCACAGCAGCTGCAGCTGCAGCAGCGGCACTTGAGGCTCAAGATAAAACACAGGCCAGAAAAAGATCTAAAAACTCGAGCCCCTCCCCACCATGCTTCAAGTGCGACACAAAAAAAGGACACTGGATAGGAGCCTGACCTGACCTGCGGCTCTGACTGGAAACTTGTCTGATCTGCAACCAAGTGGGCCACTGGAAGTGTGACTGCTCTGTCCGCCAAAGAGTGGGTAAGACATCACCTTCCCTGCCCTCACAGGATAGCGCACTGCCGCTTCCAGACTCATCACTGACTGATCTGCTTGCCACTGCTATGAAAGAGAATCGATGGGGCTCAGGGCCCGTGGCTCTCACCGAGATATCTTTCTCAGAGCCCTAAGTCTCGCTGGACATCTCAAGTAAAACCTTTCTTTCCTTGTTGATGTGGAGGCCACCCATGGTGTTCTTCCTGAGTTTTCAGGCCTATGTTCCTGGTCTGAAGTTTCTGTTGTGGGAGTTGACGGCCAACGTACATGACCTTTCCAATCAGGACCTACACCCTGCAGATTCCAAACCCTTTCTTTATACACAACTGTCTTATTATCCCAACCTGTCCTATATCTCTTTTTGATAAAAAAAAAAAAAACCCAAAATTCAATTTCTGTAATACTGTCTCTCTCCCCACAGTTCTCATACTCCAGTCCCAACTGTCATGCACTGCTGACTGAGCCCTTCCCCTTCCCTTCTCCCTCATTGACCCTACAGTCTGAGACACCTCCAATCCCACTCTTGCCACCCACATTACTCTGCTGCTAAGTGGCCTCAAACACCCTTCAGTCTTTCCTGCTGTTCCCCTATACCCAGTAGCCCCTAAACATCAATGGGGGCTCAAACCTATAATCCATCACTTGTTAGCTAAAAGTTTTCTAAAGGTCACTCAGTCGCCTTTTGACAGCCCTATTCTGTCCTCAAATCCAGTGGCTCCTATCGCTTAGTCAAGATCCCAGAGCTATTAACAATGTGATAAAGCCAATTCACCCACTGGTGCCAAACCCTTACACAGTACTATCTTACATTCCTACATATACCTCTCACTTTCCTGTATTAGACTTTAAAGATACATTTTTCACTATTCCTTTACACCCTGATAGTGAAGATTCCTTTGCTGTCTGTCTCTGTCACAGACCACCCTCAAGCTCTCTCAGCCCCCTATATTCCTGTAACCCGACCACCCTATCTTTTCTTAGACCCCACCTACCAAGCATCAGCCTGCTGGCTCTGCCTCCCCCATTCTCCCCCTCAAGCACGGCCATCCCAGCCTTAAACCTTGAGCCCTTCACCCACACCATCTCCCTCTGCCTCCCCATGCAGTCCCTCCTCCCACAAGTTTCAGCTGTTCTTAGGCACCAATCCTCCTAACATCATATGTACAGAAAAGGGAAAAAAACACAACCCCTACATATCAATGCAGCCAAACTGTGTTTTGGGACCAAATAATACATTTCTCCACTGTGGATCAGCCATCTATGTGTGTGTCCCTCCTAACCAAATGTGTCGTTGTCAACCTGATCCCTGACTTCATCATATACTCTGATGGGAAGTTCACATTCACCTACCGCTCACATCACAGAATTCAAAAGAGCAGCCCACCTAGGAATAATCTCAGCTCAGGACTCATTGCCAGAGCCACAGGAGTAAAAGGTATCTGGGCTCTAAAAGCAGGCACAGTCCTATACCTCACTAATGGCCTCCCCGCTTCAGGTCCTTTTTTGGGCTCCTCTCTTGGCTCTTGCCACTCCTGCACCCCTTCGTAGGCCTCTGTGTCATGCTCATGTTTGCACCATGTCTCATCTTCCTAGTCCGCAACATGGTCGTAAAAGTCACCACCCAAAATTTTAGCCAGATGCTCCTCTCAGATTTCTCTTACCAAATGGTGCCCACTGCTAATCCTGATGATGACCCTACATCCCCAGCCTAACCCCCCCCACTTCGCCCCAAGCCAGGCTGAAGCAGCCAGAATGACCTCATCGCCCCAATTCCTAAAAACAAAAGGCTGAGATGAAGGGTCAGCTCATTCACGCTTCACCTGCAAGAAAAGAAACTTCCCAGAACTGTTCCAACTACAAAAGTCAACTCTACCCAGGAGAGTACTTGATGACAACTGTGTCACATACTTCTGCTCACACCTGGCTCCCCTGCAGAGTTGCCCTGGCTGTTCCAGCCTGCAAACATGCACCCTCCCTCCCCAGAACAACCGTTACAAACCTTTTCCCTGAGTCACACGGTGGCCTTCTTAGTTCACAAGGCAGCCCACCTCCTGCCTAATAAAGCTTCTAATGGCAGAGAGTGGTCTGGTTTCACGTGGGTTCAGGTCCATCAAATACTACAAAGATACATGGGCTAAGAAGACAGCCAGTACTTTGGTTCAGGCCCTCTGAAATCACTGAAGACCGAGGACATGAGGGAACCTTTTCTGTGTAGTCCTGTAGCTCAGTGAGTTCCCAAGTTTTGACCAAGGAGATTGGTAAATCATATAGGAAGGAAGTCAACAATATATACTGTGTTTAAAGGGAGCCACCACAAGAGAAAAGTCTCCCAAATTTTCACAAAAAGCAAGTTGGTCAAGTAATGACTCTGATTGATCTGGCAGCTGACTCTGCCAGAAGAACTGAGAGCTGCTTACATGGTTCCAAGGTAAATCCTAAGCAGATTTAACTTACCTAGATAGATACCAGGAGGTTAATTTTAATTAATACAGATCTCACTTTAACTTGGTCTTAAACATCCAGCAGAAAAGTATAACCAAAAATGTACCAAATGATGCCGTAACAACAAGCTAGATATAGGAAGGGACTCAAATCATTAACCCCTTCTGGCAGTTTCCAACTACACCAATAACTGACCACTATTATGGGTTGTTAATAATAAATTACAATAAATCTACAAAAGCTCAACAAAATTCCTTGAATTCTTTAGTTAAAAGCAACTGAAATGAGAGACTGATGACAAAATACCAGACTCCATCAATAGAGGGATCTACACAATCATCATTCTAGTCTTATAAAAACAGTTTCTTAAACTTGGTTCTTTTCCAGACCTGCTTTTTTACTGTAGTGTTTGTGGTTTGATTATACATGCTCTGATTTCTCTTTTTTTTTTCCATCTGAAGTGTTCCATTTAATTAAAAATTAGTTCTTATTTACACACAAAAATACAATAACATTTATCATGAATAAAAAAGATCACTTCATCTTACGTATTTAATGTAACTTCACCTGTGTCTTAATTTTTATATCTGTATCCTTTATTTTTATTTTATGTTTTTATTTAAGAAAAAAAAGACACAGAAAAGAAAGACAAAAAGCAAAAGAGACAGACAACAACAAATCCAAAAGAGTAACATGATAGGTTTACAAAACAAGATGATAGGAATTTGACAATGGTTGCAATATTGCATATTGTTACCTTAGAA
This sequence comes from Dasyprocta punctata, assembly GCA_004363535.1. NCBI lineage: Eukaryota > Metazoa > Chordata > Mammalia > Rodentia > Dasyproctidae > Dasyprocta > Dasyprocta punctata. Next base: position 11,159 of record RJWM01030386.1, read on the forward strand.
AGGGTTGTTTAGATTAACAGATATAGACATGTAAAACTGATCTAATCATATGAGTATCAACTAATCGTAACTGTTCTTTTTCAGTAACTGTTACATTTAGTAGTATAGTCATTTTAGCTATCTTGTGTGTGTGTGTGTGTGTGTGTGTGTGTGTGTGTATTGATCTGGCCCGCAGATCAGTCCGTGGGTCTCGCCTGGAGGAGAGACGGGATGGGGGATGGGGGCAGGGCAAGAGGAGAGAGAAACGGAGACAAGTCGAGCGGTTCCGATCAAGCCTTGTTTATTGCAGAAGTGTTTACAGCTTATATAGAAGCGGGAACAGAAGCTGTCATCGCACAGGGGTGTGGCGAGCATGGATAGGTTGTTGTCATTTCCTGGCGGGATAGGGGAGGATCATGGGAAATGTAGGCTTTGCATGTAGGCTTGCAAGAGAGGAACATGGGAGATGTAGGCTGACACATTGAATGCCCACAGGGAGGAGAAAAATGGAGGAGAGACAGAGTGGCAGCTGTGAGACTGTTTCACTGCTCCCTACATCTCCTCCCCTTTTACTATATAAGATCAGGAGTATGGCAGGCCCTGTGAGGACAGCGCCTGTCTTAGGTCAAGGACTGTCCATATGAATCCCATCGCACCTTATCTGTCATGGGCATGCAGGACAGCAGTTGGTCCTGTGCCTGTCGTAGGCGGCCGATGATATAACCTATGTGTTCTAGTTGCCCGTCTCTGGCTGCCTGTCCAGTGCCTCAGGGCCATTTATGGAGATTACCTCTCGATAAGTTTGTTGATCTGCCATCTCCAACTGATGATAATGTACTTGAATGGGCTTAGCCAGGAGCGTATCCATGCTGTCTTTAAGAAGTGTCATGATCCTTTGGAATATGCAGGGGCCTACAGTAAGAAGCAATAACAAAGCAGCCAGTGGGCCTAATAAGGGGGTAATATAGGGAGAAAGGTATCCCCACATGGAGGAGAGGGAGGATTCTCTTTGGAGGTCTCTGTTTTTAAGACGGTCTCTTAATTTAGCCATGGAATCTTTGACAACGTCTGAATGGTCAGTGAAGAAGCAGCATTCTTCCTTGAGGGCAGCACACAGTCCTCCTTCCTTTAAAAATAAAAGATCTAACCCTCGTCTGTTTTGTAAAAACACTTCAGATAATGAGGTTAGGGATTCCTGCAGAGCTGTTGTAGAAGTCTCTCTTTTAAGTCTTGATCTATGGCTGTCTGTAGTTGTTGTAAACCCTGTTTTCCTACAATCAATGTGGAGGTTCCTGTTCCTATACCTACTGTCACTCCCATTCCTAGGAGTATAGCTAGGGTTAAGGATACTGGTTCTCGCTTTAACCTATACTCTGTGTGGGAAGCCTGGAAGAGATAATCTCCAGGATGGTACGTAATGCGAGGAAAAACACGCACAAGGATGCAATAATCACCTGACGTATTGAAGACATTAGTCGCCACACAGGGAGTCAGGCTGGTATTTCAGGCCCAAAATGTCCCAGGGGGTGGAATGATGTATTTATCCCTGTCGAATGATTGATGAAACCAGGCACATAGGAGCTTGTGTCTATCGGGCCAGTTTCTAGGTTGACCCAGGCAAGTTTCTAGTTCTGAAACATCAGGAAGGGTTAACTTGTAAGATTGGGACCATAAACATGGGCTTGAGTCAGAGGAAATATCAAAGGACACATTGAGGACTTGTCCTTCGTAGTGTGGAGGAAGGGCACTCAGACATAACCAACAGGATTGGGTTAGGTTAGGCTGGGACTGGTTTAAGGCGGCATATGCTCCCTCAATCAAATTAAATAGGGTAGAACTCTTCTCTAGGGGAGCCTTTTTTATAAGAATAAGACCACCCTTGTCTATGCCAGGTTCAGGATATTGATATATCCAAGTGTGTCCTGTCAGCCAACCAGTTTCATCAGGAGTGGTGATGGTAAAGTCTAAAAAATTGCAACTCCCGTTCTTATTGAACGGTTGGCAATCTGATGGTCCCCATTTTAGTCGAAGGCGGTTATCAGGATAGAGGGTTGACACGTCTGAGTGACAACCCCAGGAGACACAGTAATCCTCCTCTGATGAATCACAGAGTGAGAGGGAGCAGATGTAATCGCTTGAGGGATTACATGATCTATCTCCTGATGGGGTGGGACAAAAATAGAGTGGTATCTTATCAAGGCACGACTTAAAAGGCACAAGATCACAGGACTAGACCCTAAGTTTTGGGTTTCCTGTCCCTGTCCAGGTCTTAACCTCCTTTTGATCATTCCAGTGAATGATTGACCATTTCCAAGATTGGTAGGAACTGCCATCCGTCAGGAGTAGCTGTGTCAGGAGTCTAACAACGGTGGGTAATATCATCTGTAAGAGAACACAGGAGATTGTGCCTCAGGAAGTGGTGTTATTCCTGGGCATCACATAGGGAACTTGGTGAAGGATTGTTTACTTGTTTTATGAGGCGCTCAGGTAGCCATCTAGCCTCTTTTTCCTGTTTAGAGTAGACACAGACTGAGCCTCGTGCCCAGACAAGAACAGGGTCAGGGCCATTCCATATATTGGTCATTGGGTCTTTCCAGAGCACAGATGCAAACTGTGTTTGAGTCTGCATATGCCAGAAACGAGATGCTGCGGAATTGCCTGAGACGTCCAAGGTCAAAAAATTTAAAATGAAGAGAGCATGTGAAAGAATATTTCTGGGAGACCCCCAGGTAGGGTACCATATTCCCCCTTTTATTTTATCTATGGTAGACTTAAGGGAGCGGTGCACGCGTTCAACAATGCCTTGTCCCTGAGGATTATAAGGTATACCTGTAGTATGGAGAATATTAAGGCACTTGCAAAATTGTGTGAAGGGAGTGCTAGTGTAGCCAGGGCCATTGTCAGTCTTAAGTTGTTGAGGGCGTCCCAAAACAGAAAAAGCTGACAACATGTGGGCTTTGATGTGTTTGGTAGCTTCTCCAGTCTGGAGAGTGGCAAAGATGAAGCCACTGTATGTATCAACAGTTACATGAATATATTTTAGATTACCAAATTCATTGAAATGGGTAACATCCATTTGCCATAAGGCATTAGGGATTAATCCTTTTGGGTTGACTCCTAGATGTTGGACAGGTAAATGAATAGCGCAAGAGGGGCAGTTTTTTACAGTCTGTCTAGCTTGTTCTCAAGTAATTTTATGGAGAAGGCAAAGGGTTTGGGCATTAAGGTGACGTAACTGATGAGTTTGTTGGGCCTCAAATACTTTGGAGTTATCTATGGGCTCAGAGTGGGTCATGAAGACCTGTGCACATGTGGCAACGTCACCTAAATGATTTCCTCGGGCGAGGGGTCCAGGGAGACTGGAGTGGGCTTGCAGGTGACCAATGAAGAACTTATGATAGCGTAACCGTATGATATTTTGTAACTGTTTAAATAAATTTGCAGCTGGGGAAACATGATGGATAGTAGCAACCGTTTCTAGCAGTGGAACAGACTGAGCGAGATAAGCGCTGTCAGTGAATAAATTGAAGGGTTGATTGGCGTAAGCAGTAAAAACTGTAATAATAGCTTGTAATTCTGTCAGTTGGGCAGAAGAAGTGTCTGTTTGGAAGGAAAAAACGTTGTCCTGAGCTACATAAGTGGCCTTGCCAGAGGAGGAGCCATCAGTGAATATCACTGGGGCGTCAGGAAGGGGTTGTGAGGCTGTGACCCTGGGGAATATGAATGAATGAAGGTTGGCAAAATGAATTAACTTATTCTGGGGATAATGGTTGTCAGTGATCCCTGAAAAGGAGGCTAAGGCGATAGGCCATGCCTCTGTGGTTTGGAATAGCCAGTCTACTTGTTCTTTAGTGAAGGGCTGAATGGTAATATCTGGTTCTTTACCAAAATAACATTTTGCTTGTTTTCTGCCCAACATTATTAGATCTGAGACTGTTTGGTAGTAGGGCAGGAGTACTTTTCTTGGGGAAATTGAAAGGTGGATCCACATAAGGGGAGCTTGTTGCCAGAACACTGCTGTGGGGCAAAGCTTTGTGTTAAAAATGATGAGTTGTAAAGGTTTATTGTAGTCCATAAACGACACAATCTGTTGAGCAATGGCCTCTTCTACTATCTTGAGCGCCCTTCTGGCATTGGGTGTGAGCTCACGAGAGGAGGTTGGATCAGTATCTCCTCGGAGGATGTCATAGAGGGGTTGTAAATCATGTTTGGACAATTTTAGGTAAGGCAAAAGTCAATTGATGTCACCTAGAAGCTTTTGGAAGTCATTTAGTGTCCGGAGGTTATCAAGCCTCAATTGGGGCTTTGGAGAAAATATTTGAGTGCCCTGTAACTGAAAACCTAGATATGTATATGGGTCTGTAAGCTGGACCTTATCAGGTGCTATTTGGAGTCCGACTTCTTGTAAGGCAATTTGTAGTGCCTGATAACATTGTAAGGTTTGGTCCCTATTATCCCCTGCCAGGAGGATATTGTCCATATAGTGAAGAATATACATATCTGGCCAGTGATCTCTAATTGGTTTTATAGCAGTGACTACGAAAGCTTGGCATAATGTGGGGGAGTTGGCCATTCCCTGAGGGAGGACGTGCCATTGGAATCTTTGCATAGAAGCCCTGAAATTAACAGCTGGGAGACTAAAGGCAAACCATTTTTGATCTCGTGGATGTAGGGGAATTGAGAAAAAACAATCTTTAAGATCTATGACAATTTTAAAAAATCCTAGGGGGATGGCACTTGGTGAAGGGAGCCCTGGCTGTAATGGTCCCATTATGACCATGGTCTTGTTTATTGCCCTGAGATCTTGTAGTAACCTCCATTTTCCTGACTTTTTTCGTATTACAAAAATAGGTGTATTCCGGGGGGAATCACTTGGGATAATGTGACCTGCACGTAGCTGCTCCTGTACCAACTGTTGAGCAGCCATAAGTTTTTTAGAGGTAAGGGGCCATTGATCAACCCAGACGGGAGTGTCTGATAACCACATGATCTCCTTCGCATGGGCTACAGGAGTATCAACGACCCCTATTGAAAATGGCCTAGGCCCACTTTTGAGAGGTTTGGAGTTGGGGAAATGGGAGTTTTAATGCCTAAGTTTTGTTTACCTAAGCCTTGATTGGGGAGAAATCCCTGATTGAGCATTTGTTTAGTGACTATAGTATTAGGGCTACCCATCAGCATTCCCATTTGAGTTAATAAATCTCTGTCCCACAAGTTAAGAGGTAGTCCTGCAACAACATAGGGTTGTATATGACCTTGATTATTTTCTTGGTCCTTCCAGGTAAGAAGATTGGCACTATGTTGTGGATTTTTTGATTGTCCAATTCCTTGTAAATGAGTTATAGTGGTCTCTAGAGGCCATGTAGAGGGCCAGTCCTCTTTTCTAATAATAGTCACATCAGCACCCATATCTATAAGCCCAGAAAATTTTTTACCCTTAAGTCGCAATGTCATAAGGGGCTTGTCTTTTGAAATGAACTGAGCCCAATACACATCTGAAGACCCAAGTGAGGAGTCTCCTCTATAGGAAGGCATAGTTGTATTAGGGGTTTGAGCTAAGGGCAGTAATACTAATTGGGCAATACGTTGTCCCTGATTGATAGAAACCAGGCCAGAAATAGAGGATGCCATAATAGTGATTTCACCAGTATAATCATCATCTATGACTCCTGGGATTATTTGTAGTCCTTTTAATATTGTGCTGCCATGTGCAAGTATCAATCCACACGTGTCCTTGGGAAGGGGGCCAAAAATCCCAGTAGGGATGGCTTGTATCCCTATGTCAGGAGTTAATACTGTGCTGGAGGCGGAACAGAGGTCCAATCCAGCGCTTCCTGGTGTGGCGTGGAGGAGGTGTGAAATGGATTGTTTTGTTTTGGATTGCTCTGCAGTGGGACAAACCTTACAGCCCCTGAGGCTTGCCATTGGTTGGGGGTCTGGGGCTGACCCCGTATTCCGTTTCCCTGCTGAGTGGCAGCATTATCATGGTTAATTGGATTGCCGTGTATGTCTATTTTTGACCTACATTCCTTGGACCAATGATACCCCTTTTTATATTTTGGACATAGGGACTTAGGAGGAGGCCTGGGATTGTTTTCTGAAGACTGTGGAGCCTTTGGACAATTTTTAGCAAAATGGCCCATTTGGTCACATTTAAAACATTTGCCATTATTTGATTTTCCTCCTTGTTTGTGCGCAAAGAGAACCTCCTTCACCGCTGCAGCCATAGCTAGGCCTTGATGATAGGCAGGGCCTATGTCTGCGCATAGGCGGATGTAACCAGAGAGGTCCTCTTTCTTTTTGTGTGGCCTGATTGCGGCTTGGCAGGCAGATGTTGCATTTTCATAAGCCAATTGTTTGATTAAAGGAATATTATTGTCTGAGGAGCCAAAGAGGTGCTCAGCTGCCTGTAAAAGGCGATCGACAAAATCAGAGAAGGGCTCTTCCAGTTTTTGTTTAATTTTAGTAAGAGAAGAGGCAACCTCTCCAGCCGAGGGGAGTTTTCTCCAAGCCCTGCAAGCGGCGGTATTACTCTGAGCAAAAAGGCCGGGATCATACCGCATTTTGGCTTCCTTTGTATTAAAGTCTCCAGGTCCTGCCAACATGGGGAGGGTCCAGGGGTTTTGCCTAGCAGCATTATCCCTAGCTATGGCTTCACACTGGTCAAAAAACTCAGATTTCCAAAGTAAATGATTGCCTCCAGAAAGAGTGGCATTGGCTAAGTCCTTCCACTCATTGGGGAATGATCCAGCCTTGAGTCATAAAATCTAAAACAGCAAGGGTGAAAGTGGCTGTGGGGCCATACTGAACGACTGCCGTTTTTAATTCTTTTAAGGCAGTTACGGTGAATGGCGTATGAGCCCGGACCACCTGCGGGGCCGCCGGTGGGGCAGTGCCATCTTGCGTGGCACCATGTTGTGGGGGCAAAGCTGCTTCCATCACTGGGAACGCCATTCTAAGGGCACCACGCGGCGGACCCGAAGCAGGCGCCATTACGGAGGCCAAATTTGAGGGACCTATTTGCAAGGTTTGAAGTTGAAAAAGGAGCCTCTGCTTTTCCAGTCTTTCTTGTGCAAATTGTCTTTGCAACTCATGAAGCTCAGCTTTTAAAGTTAGGAAAGCAGAAGATAAACCAGGAGGTTCCTGGGGGTCAGATTGGGGCTTGACCGATAAGGCAGGAGCCACAAAAGGGGGGTCATGATATTGGCCAGCTTCCTCTGCCAATTGAGACCAATCAACCTCTTGGAAGTTCGAAAGGTTAGGGTATATAGATGGATATTGAGGAGGGGGCGTAGCAGTGTCAAGTTCTAGGGAGTGCCGGGAGCCATGCTGAGAGGCATCGCCATTTTGAGCATCCTCGTGCGCCTCAAAAAGAGGAAGTGGTGGCAAGTCGCCATTTTGAGGAGGCTCCGGGATATCCAGAGTCACTGAGCCAGGGGGACTGGGCTTAGGGGTAGGATTGCGGGAGGAGCGCAATGCAGCCTCACCCTGAGTAAGCGTCTCATCAATTTGGGGATCTGATTGACGTTGAGTCAACAGTTCTGAAATTAAAGTCCAATAGGCAAAAGCGGTCACCAGAACCTTTTCGGGACCAAAAACCCTATAAAAGTCCTGAAGTCCTACTCTTTTCCATCGTTTAATGTCAATGGAACCCTCCAAAGGGAACCAAGGGCACACTTTATGTATAAACTGAAAGTACAATAATAAATCTTTAGTTGAAACCTTAATTCCTCTTACCTTGAGGGCCTTACTAAGACCACTAACGGACAACTGATGTTCACTTAATGCGTGACCCATGCCGAGCGGGAAAGGGGAAATGGATGCTGTTCATTTACTGTGACTCGGGCGAGACGTAAGGCAGCCGTCTGCACAGATCACAGGGACAGAGTCCCGGAACACCTTGGCCAAGGCTTTGTCTTTACGAACGGTCCCGTCAGGAATCGTCCTCACAGGTCGAGCCCCATGTTGGGCGCCACTTGATCCGGCCCGCGGATTAGTCCGTGGGTCTCGCCTGGAGGAGAGACGGGATGGGGGATGGGGGCAGGGCAAGAGGAGAGAGAAATGGAGACAAGTCGAGCGGTTCCGATCAAGCCTTGTTTATTGCAGAAGTGTTTACAGCTTATATAGAAGCGGGAACAGAAGCTGTCATCGCACAGGGGTGTGGCGAGCATGGATAGGTTGTTGTCATTTCCTGGCGGGATAGGGGAGGATCATGGGAAATGTAGGCTTTGCATGTAGGCTTGCAAGAGAGGAACATGGGAAATGTAGGCTGACACATTGAATGCCCACAGGGAGGAGAAAAATGGAGGAGAGACGGGGTGGCAGCTGTGAGACTGTTTCACTGCTCCCTACAATATATATATATATATATATATATATTTGTCTTTTTCCTTTTCCCTTCCTTCTGTCTTCCTTCCCCCTGTCCTAATTACTTTTGCTCTTTGAGCAGTTTCTTACCCTTACACAGTATTTACTGTAGATTTTGCATCATATATGCTGTTTCAGTTTCTTACACTAGGGAAACAGCATGGTATTTACACATGCGAGTTTGATTTGTTTCACTTGTGGGTATGGTCTCAAGTCATGTCCATTTACTTATAAAAGTCTCAATGCAGTCTGTCTTGATAGCTGAGTAGTACTCCATTGTGTAAAGATACTGCACCTTTTCTTAACCATTCCTCAGTTGATGGGCATTTGGGTTGTTTCCAAGACTTAGCTATTATACATTGTGGTTCTATAAACATGGGTGCACATATATCACTGGGATATGATGTTTACAGTTCTTTCGGAAAAATGCCCAGAAGTGGGATAGGTGGGTCAAATGGGATCTCTAATCCTAGCTTCTTGAGGAATCTCCACACTGATTTCCACAGTGGTTGTACCAGTCTACACTTCCACCAACAGTGGAGAAGAGTTCCTTTTTCCCTACAGCCCCACCAGCATTTGTTGTTAGTTGATTTTTTTTTATCTTGGCCATTCTTTCTGGAGTGAGATGGAATCTCAGTGTTTTTTTAATTTGCATTTCCTGAATGACCATTGATGCTGAACATTTTTTCATATATTTATTTGCTATTTGTATTTGTTTCTCTGAGAGGTGTGTATTCATCTCAGATGCCCATGTTTGGATTGGGTCCTTGAATTTTAGGGGCCTGATTTTTTTTAATTCTTTATATGTTTTAGATAGAAGTCCTTTGTCTGAGGGTCAATTGACTAAGATATTTTCCCAATTCGTGGGTTTTCTTTTCACTCTGTTGGAGATTTCCTTTGACATGCAAAAACTTTTTAATAAGACGAGATCCCACTTGTTGATTCTGTGACGTGTTCCCCGTGCAGTTTGATTTTGTTCATAAACTGTCTGCCTGCTACTATGTCATCAGGATTTTTACCTACTTTGTCTTCTAGCAAATTTAGTGTCTCTGATTTATTTATTTATTTATTTATTTTTGCAGCACCGGGGATTGAACTCACAACCTCATGCCTGCCAGACAGGTGCTTAAGCTGTTGAGTCAAACTCCCAGCCTGGGGTACAGGGGACTGGAAATGATCAATTAACACTTTCTAAGCCTGCTCCGCGATACATGCAATAAGCAGTAAATATGTAAAATGAAGATTTAGAGTCCACAGAACTATTTTCTCTGATATTTGTACTGTGAGAATAATTGTTAGATAGAAATATATAATTATACTTTACGTTTCAAATACTTTAACTTTAAAGATACAAAAGATTGCCAGTGGGCCCAGGAAAGAGAAACTTGGGGATGCTGAGAAAAGTCTCACCAAAGGAAACCATATATCATACTGAGCTCTCTTTTTCCATTTAGTCTTCATCCAGTTTCCTGCAAGGGAAGAATAGGACTCAATGTATTTGAAACAGTAAAAGAAATTATCAGTATGACAGCAGTGTAAGCCAAAGGATAGAAATTAGTTCCAAATGAAAGTGGCCTATAGGTCCTGTTTTTAATACCAAAATTGCCTAAGAAGTTTGAGAACCAAGTTTAGAACGGTTTCTAAAATATAAATTTTAATTTTCTAACAGATCTAGCATTCATTTAAAAAGCTAATATGTCAGAGTTTGAAATTACAAGCTGTTGTTACAGTAACAGAGAAAGACTATGTGTTAAAACAGACCCAGATCATCCCATTCCATGGACAACCATGGCATTACTCCTATAGAACCGTAGAATGTTTTGTCATTTTTATTATTAATTTAGAAAGAACTTTGAAATGAAAGAGCACTATAAATCCAAAATGTTCTGTCTTACTTGTTACAAAAGCTGAATGATAATACACAAGTGAGATGCAAGAGATTGGTTTCCCAGTGTTCACTTGATGAGGGACACACATACTAATTACATTATTTAAACCAATTTGCCCTTCGGAATTGTCACCCCATATAAAAAGTCTTCCATCCTCAGGTAGTGCAGCTGACTTATTAGATCCAGCAGACAGCTGTTTAATGTTATGCTAGGATGTAAAAAAGCTAATACGATGAAAAGTGTTTCTCTCTTAAGTGTTACCAAGTCCCAACTGTGCTTCATTATTTTCTCCAGCTGCATATACCGTTAAAACGAGGGTATGGTTCCTTCCACAGGCAACAAGTTGCACTTTTTCAGGTTTAAGAACTTTGACACATGTTGGCTTCTTGACAGTTGATTTGATGCTAATCCTAACTGTGACCCCAGTTGTTGCTGCAAAACATGTAAAGTTTATTGTTTCCTGTAACAGCAGTATGTTCATCTCCACATGAAAGACACATAGGTCTGTCATTCTTAAACCAGAATTTGCTAGGCATATTTTCAGCAAACTTGGTTTTCCCAAATGTAAACACAGCACCTGAATTGGGCACCAGCGTCTCTGGCTCCCCCGTGCTGCGGATGGTTACAGGGATTATGGCCCTGGGCTGGGAAGATGCAGGGGCGGCTCGGTGGGGCCTAGGGCAGGACCTCACCCCCACTCGAGGCAGCAGAAGCCCAGGAGACCCCTGCTGCCAATCTCTAGGCATTTGCTATTATGGTCCTCCCAGAAGTCAACAAATAGCTGCTAGGGGAAACGGGAGTGTTAGTGCAGGAGGCTTGGTGGCCGTCTCAGAGTTTTGATTTCTCAAAAAAATTGTTTATTGCCTAGAGGCTGCCAAACTACAAGTGATCATACAGATAGAATCAGGGATAAATATGCTAGATTCCACTGGGTGTAGTAGTACATGCCTGTAATCCCAGCACTGGGGAGGCTGAGACAGGAGGATCATTTCCAGTTCAAGACCAGCCTGGGCTACAAAGTGAGTTCAAGTCCAGCCTGAACTGCATAATGAGACCCTGTCTCAAAAAATAGGTCCGGGGATTTAGCTCAGTGGCTTAAGCACCTGCCTGGCAGGTGTGAGATGGTGAGTTTGAACCCAGGTACCAAAAAGCAACAACAACAACAGCAACAAAAATATGCTATATTCCTTCTACTGGGATTCACCAGATCAATCTTATAAAGACAGTTTATAACTGGTGTACTGTAACAGGATATCTGAGGCCCATTAGATTAGCTTTTTGGAGAGGGTCCCTGACTGTGGCCTCCCTTTACAGTGACTCTTCTCAGCTTAAAGCAGTTAAGATGGAAACTATGCCCAGTCTCTCCTAATGTAGTTAGGGATAACTTCAGAGGAGAAGCATTATAGGCAGCTAAGTTAGTCACAGATATTATAGGTAGTTAGTGGTGGTCCTTCAGCACAAAAGACAATTATGGACATAGATGCACTCACTAAAGGTCTGGCTTTAAGAAAAAGAACACTGTATTAAAAATCAAGTAAACAAAAAGAAGGAATATGGTTACCCCCATAAAACAATTAGGCCTTGATACTTAAAAATATTTTTGGGGGGCCAGGGATTTAGCTCAGCAGCATAAGCACCTGCCTGGCAAGTGTGAGGTCGTGAGTTCAATCCTCGGTACAAAAAAAAAAATTAATACCTGCTAACAAAAAGTAAACATTTTCTCAGCGCCTCATTGACAAAAAGACATCCAAACAGGTTCATAAGATAGCCAAGTACAGTTAAGAACATGGGGTTGAGGGTATGCTTGTAAACAGACAATGGGTCACTGTTCTGACTGCCCTTGGGGAATGTGTGACCATGGAGAGAGGAACATGCTAGCCTTTTGGTGGAGCCTGTTCCAGTCCAGCCCCTCCAATGTGAGCATTCTTTAGGGTGACCTTGGAGAAAAGCCAGCACCACAAGTACTGAGATCTATGTAGACTACAAAACCCACCATGTAGAGACAACTAAAGAAGACACAAGAGGCTCACATGCTGGTAATGTGACAGGGTTTCATCATAAAA
>RJWM01030387.1:0-23457 GCA_004363535.1 Dasyprocta punctata
GCTCCCAGCCCGAGCTCTGCCCTGGGCCAGGTGTCTTCCTCCCTTGTGGCAGCGCCACACAGGGTCGCAGGGATTCCCGGGCCTGGGGCGGCCTCCTCCTCCCGCCTGGCTGCGGGTAAGCGGCGGTGGCTAAGGCACTGGAGGGGCGAGGTCCTGAGCTGGAAACCATAATCCCAGCCTTCCGTGTGCCTCGCTTGGGTTACAGTATTGTCGTTGTCGTTGTTTTTGTTTTTTCGTGAGTTTTTTGCGGGGAGGTCTTTTTTGAGACAGGGTCTTGCTGTGTAGTTCGGGTTGGACTTGAACTTGCTTTGTAGCCCAGGTTGGCCTCAAACTCACAGTGATCCTCCTGCCTCAGCCTCTGGAGGGCTGGGATGACAGGTGTGCACCACCACATTGGACAGCTGGGCTCCTGATGGAGGGACCTCAGCTGGGCCCGCCCCTTATGGAGGCAACAAGCAACGGAACCTCTGCACAGGCACCTACGGGGTCGGGGGACAGCGCTGGGGGAGGCTGAGGCAGTAAGGCCCCTGAGCCCCTGAATGGGACAAGCTTGGGTCCCACTGTCGGCCAGTCTCCAGAGCGGCACTACTGAATGGGGAAAGGTGGTTCATGGCTGTCAGCCTAGCACTTGGGAGGCTGAGGCAGGTGGACTGCTATGAGTTTGTGGCCAAAAATAAAAAGTAGCAGCACTGCTGATTTTGGGGACAGAAAGCCTCTTGGCATGGGGTGGCTCGTGGGGCAGCATCCCCAGCTCTGCCCATGAGATGGTCACAGACCCAGTCACGGTGTCCTCAGACTTCACCAGGTGTCCCCGGGGAAAGCAAAGCCTCCCCTCAGAGGCCACACTGTGGACGGGGAAGCCCTAGGAGGATGACCCTGGGGCAGGTTAGAAAGGCCAGGAAGAACGGCGCACCTGAAAGCCCGGCGGCTCCCAACCTGCTCTGTGTCCCATACACTGAGTTCGTGCTCCTCGGAATCCAAGAGTGAATTCTAAGCAACAACAGAGGTGAAGAGCAGGAAAAATTCAGGCAGGCGTAGTGGTGCACACCTGTCATCCCATCACTCAGGAGGCTGAGGCAGGAGGCCTGCTGAGAATTCCAGGCAGCCTGGGCTACATAGTGACTTCCTTCTTTCTTTCTTTCTTTCTTTCTTTTTTTTTTTTTTTTTTTTTTTTTTTTTTTTTTTTTTTTTTTTTTTAGTCTTTTTGAGTCAAGGTCTCACTATGCAGGTTCGGGCTGGCCTTGAGCTCACTTTGTAGCCCAGGCTGGCCTTGAACTCACAGCAATCCTTCTGCCTCAGCCTCCCGAGTGCTGGGATTACAGGCGTGCACCACCACGCCCGGTTTACATAGTGATTTCAAGGCCAGCCTGGACTACATAGCAAGACCCTGTGTCAAAAAGACTGGCGGGGGGGAGAGAAGGAAAACTTCATTGAGACATAGTCCTGAGAGACAGGAGGGGACCCGAGTGGGTTGCCACAGAGCCCACTTCTCAGTGTTTTATACAGCAACATTATGAGGGGGGAACAAAATCCCAAGATAGGTACAACGTGGCTCAAAACTATGATCAGCTGATAAGATCACAGAACACCACTGAGGTAATGTGGACCCAGTGGGAAGCAGCCAATCAGCAGGCATGCACGAAAAGTATAAAGGAAGGGACGGGTCTGGGGGGTCCCGGTCACCCACCTGGGTGACTGCTGTCTTCCTGGACTTAACTGGACCAGGTGGTACCAATTACAGCATCATCTCAAGTGAGCGCTCAGCCCTCTGGGCGGCGTGGAGGCCTGGCTTTCCATAGCTGCACCTTCAGCCGCAGCTGTGCTGTGTTCTCATCTTCTGCACTGACCCCGTCCAGACCCCTGCCCTGTCTGACAGCCTACAGTATTGTTACCTAACTTAGCTCTCTATAATATTGGAGGCTGAGGCAGGAGGATCTCAAGTTCAAGGCTAGTACAGACCACTCAGCAAAACTCTCAAAATATGAAGAGCTGGGGATGCAGCTCAGTGGTCAAGCACCCCTGGGTTTAATGCCCAAGCTCCCAACAAGAAAAACAGAATCTGCATGGCAGAGCAGGACAGGCCAGCGCCCTGCTGCCCCCCACCCAGCGTAGGCAGTGCGCACAGACTCGCCGTCCCCGCCCCAGCAGGTGGTGATCACACCCCAGTGAGGCCCAGCGGCAGCGCGGCCCAGGCTCCCACAGGGACACAGGACACCACCCGCGATTGTTCTCATCACAGGCAGGTCAGGGCACCTGCCCAGGCCCCAGGGCAAGGAGCCGGAGAATTCCTGTCCTTCCCAAAAGGTTCTGCTGGGCCATTTCATGCCTTGTCTGCCTGATGACGCCACCGAGGGGTTACACGAGGCCTCCGAAGGAAGCAGCAGTACAGGTACCTAAGGTCGCCGTGCACAGCTGGGCAGGTTGGGGCCTGAGCAAGACACCTGGCTTAGAAGGAACAGAGGGAAGGGGCAGGTGACTCCGACCCCGCCCTGGGCGCTTGGTTCACGCTGGGAGAACCTGGGGAGTTTGGTTTCCAGGTGCCCGGGAGGCACAAGGTCAGGGGCGCCCCAGGGCCGTGCACCGTGTGACACCAGGAGCTCCCTGGACCACAGCTCGCTCTCCGACACAGAGGTCACCTTGCTTGGCCTGGGTTTGACGGGGGAGGAGCAGCAAGCCAGGCCTGCTGGCCTGCATCTGTCTGTCTGTCCCCTACTAACCCCAGCCCCCTGCAGAGCATCGTCGCAGTGGGTGGGGGGCTTCAGTCCTCCAAGCCATGCACACTTTCCCCTGTGGGCTGGCCCAGTGGGGACCCCCAGAAAGGGGCTCTGTGAAGGGCGCATCTGAGCCAAGTTCAGGGTAGGAACATCCACACCAAAGGGAAAGCCAGGTGGTCAGAGCAGCCTATGCATCAAGACACTGATGCCACCCTCCCATTACCAGGAGGCTGAGGCAGGAGGATCCCCATAAGGTCAACCAACCTGGGCTACACAGTGTGTTCAAGGGCAGCCTAGACTACATAGTGGAAACCTGTAGCGAAAGAAAGAAAGAAAGAGAGAGAGAGAGAGAGAGAGAGAGAGAGAGAGAAAGAAAGAGAAGAAGGAAGAAAGGAAGAGAGAGAAAGAAGCCGGGCGTGGTGGTGCACACCTTTAATCCCAGCACTGGGGAGGCTGTGGTTGATGGAGCATTGTGAGTTCCTGGCCGGCTTGGGTTACAACGCGAGCAAGACTAGCCTGAACTACATAGTGCAACCCTGCCTTGAAAAAAATAGGGCTGGGAGTTTGGCTCAGTGGCTCAAGCGCCTGCTTGGCAGGTGTGAGGTTGTGAGTTTGATCCCAGTATGGAGAAAAAAAAAAAAAAAAAAGAATACAGAAAGAAAGACCACAGAAGGTCCCCCTTCAAAGACACCAGCCGTCTCCAACCTGTGTGTGTGGGGCCTGGGTACAGCTGGAGAAGACAAATCCCCAGACCCCTCTCAAGAGGAGAGGGTGAGCCCGGTTTGCCAAGCCGAGTGGTGAGGCTGGGGTCCTCAAAAGCCATGGAGCCCCTGTCCTCTGCCTTCCAGGCAAACACGCTCCCGGATGAATAAGCCCGCGCCCAGCACCCCTACCCTGGGCTGCCACAGAGAGAGCCGGGGCGTGGGGACCAGTGCCGCCTTCCCAAGGCCCCCGACCACCCCTGGGCGCCGAGAGGAGGAGCCGCCTGCCTGGGGACACGGCTTGCTGGGGACTCACAGGACCCATTTATCCTGGCGCCGCGCTGACCCACGCATAGCAGCGTCTGGGGCCAGGCGGTGTGGGCGCCCGGCAGCCACCATGAGCAGCCAGGGAGACGCAGGGGTCTGCTGAGCCCCCGCGTTGCCCCCTCCGCCTCCCACGGGCTCCATGGAAACCGAGCCCCGCAGCGATTGATGCCCACGCCCCGCTCCTTGGCCAGCGCTGTGCCGTGGAGGCAGAGGAGGGCCCGGTGCCAGCTCCCCCCATACGCGCCCGGGGCTGCCGCTGCCCCCGCCTCCCCTGCCGCCCCACAGGCTCAGCCCCTGCTGGGCGGATGGGTGGGCCGGGCCGAGCACCTGCACCCCGGGAGCTCAGGTAGGGAGGTAGGGACGGTGACGCAGGTTCCCCGGTGCCGGCCTCGCGGCCCTGACTCAGCAGGCGGGACAGGAGCGGGTTCTGGGAAGCACAGCCCAGAGGGAACGCGCGGGGTGGGGCGGGACAGGGAGGGGGCGCCCCAGAACGGCCTTCGGCAGCCGGGCGTGGTGACACTTGACTGTCACCAGCTCTCCAGGGCCAGGATGAGCGTGACCCCACGCAGGCGCCTTCTGCCACCCACCCCAGGTCCTGGCCTGCTTATCCTCCACAGACAGCTGCTCCTGTACCTGCAGGCACTCGGGAAGTGTTTGATGAGTGACTAAATGCATTTATTTAACAGCTACTGAGCACACACCGTGCCAGCCAGCGTGCTAAGGGGCGTGAGGGCTTAGAACGGGTAGGTCACAGAGCTGGCTCCGAAGGAAGCTTGCCCCCAGGAGGGCGCCAGGCCCGAGGGTCGGGGTGCAAGGGCGAGGGGGCTGTGGAAAGGGCTATGGAGACTGAGGGACCCTGGGACACCTATGGCAGCTTAAATCTCAAACGCTCCCCAAAGCCTCAAGTGCTGGGGGGCGCAGAACTTGTAAGAGCTGATGGGACGGTAGGGCTCCCAGGAGACAGGCTGGAGGAGGTGGGGCCTGGGAGGAGGCGGGGCCTGGCTGAAGGAGGCGGGGCCTGGCGGAAGGAGGCGGGGCCTGGTGGGAGGAGGCGGGGCCTGGAGGGTTCCTCTCCCTCCCCAGCGCCTTCTCGCTCCCTATTTCCTGTCCCCCACACCGTGAGCAGCTCTCCTCCGCCCGGCCCCTCTGCCACGCAGCCCCGCTTTGGAGCCAGCTGATGATGGACTAACAGGAGCCAAAATAAACCTCCCCGCCTTTACTTTGCAAGTGTCGGACACTGTGTCTCAGCCACAGAGAAAGTGACTAAGATGGCCACCCAGACAGTGGGCCATGAGAGCAGCGCTCGGTCCGGGGCGATCCCTGTCCCCGGAACCGTACGGCCCGCCGAGGTTCTCATCTGCGTTTTTCCCACAGTGGAGAGGCAAGTGCTGGATGGGAGGCTCCGGGATCCATGGTGGGTGGACTGGTAAACTGAGTCCCAGTGCAGGAATGCTGTACTCAAGTAGGTGAAGGCGACCCTGAGTCCTGCTGGTGACCTGACCCGGGCCCCTCAGAGCCACTGAGCATTCCCTGGGGGGAATGACAACCCGCTGGTGTGGACACTGGGCCTCGGGGACTGCGGCTCTCCCGGAGCAGGGACAGAGCACCTGGGACCAGCATGGCGTGGTGGTGGCCAAGCCCCGGAGGCTCCCAGTGCTGCCCGGGCTTCAGAACCTGCCTGGCTGTCTGGCTGTCTGGCTGCTTTTCAAGCCTCTCTCTGTGTGCCTCAGTTTCCTCCTCTGCTTGGCAGGAGGCTACGGAGGACTCACTCACTTCTGCAGCCCCGGCCCACGGGATCATACCTGGTGTCCCCGCTCCAGCCTCTTCAGCAACATGGTCGGTCACCTCCTTTTCTGTCCCCACCAAAGTCTGATGCCCAGGTACCTCCAGGGGTCCATCACCGATGCCCAGTGACTCGGGGGCACCATGAACCCCAAAAAGGAAGTTTCCACCTGGACTCAGCCATGAGGTGTGGACACCTGATGGAGGGCAGGGGTGTCCTGGTGAGTACTTGTGGGGTTTGTGGGCGCCCTGGGCCCCACCCTGGCCTCACAGGGGAGGAGGGGCAGTGAGGGGGGAGGACGGATGCTAGGTGACCCCAGCCTCTGCTGTTGTCCCCAACATGCAGCTGCACCCCGCCCACCCTTGTCCTTATGGCCCATTTTCCTTTCTGGGGCACTGATGATAGAGCCCGGAGTCTGCGGGTACCAGGCAGCGCTGGACCCTGGAGTGCACCAGTGTCCCTGCTCCTCTCCACGTCCTCCTGCAGCAGCCCTGCACCTCTAGAGTCCCCACCCGGGAGCTGGGGACAGACAGCCCACAGAGAGCACAGGCCTGACACCAAGGACCCGCCATCCCCACAGGAGGGGACCGTGCCCCTGCCCGGGCCTCGCTGAGGCTGGCGTCCTCCTGGATAAACAAGGGGGAGCCGCAGCTGAGGAAAGGCCCTGAAGTCTCAACGTCCCCAGCAGTCCCTTTCTGTCCCTGCCACTCCCAGAGCCTGCCCCCTGCTCCTAGGGAGGTGACATCCTGCAGTGCCACCTCTCCCCCTGCAGCAAGCTGTATTTCAAAGGGAAGAGTCAGCCAGGCCTGGTAGCACACACCTGCAATCCCTTGGGAGGCTGAGGCTGGAGGATTGGAAGTTTGAGTGTTGTAGTCAGGGGTTACAAGGAGAACCACTGCATACAGGACACAATTTATAATACCGTTTTATGATGGTCACCCAGAGTTACACACAAGAAAGTGCAGGAAATATGCCCACAACACTAAAGACCTAGAAAATCCAGCTGAGGGCCTGGATCCCACAGCAATGTCCTGCAGGAGTCCAGCTAAAGACCCAAAACGCATGACAATGCCTCCCATAAATCCAACTGGAAATCTAAGAGCCCACAATGAGGACCCACGCTATTATATTTTACAGTTCTGTACTGGGAAGGCCAAAGGTCAGCGGTGGAAGCTAGAAAGTCTATGCCAGCAGGGTGAAGGAGCTGTGCAGTGGGCTGAGGGTTCTACACTGGAGCCAAGAAGTCACGCTCAAAATAAGGACCAGGGCTGCCCTGAAAAGTACCACAGCCATCCTCAGCGACAATGAGGTCCCAAGCTCCTCCCATGATGAGAACAGTCGAGTACAGGTCAGGAAGCCAGCATGACAACCTTCTCCAGGAGGTTAAACAGCACACATCTTCCCCTCCGGAGCCAGGAAGCAATGCTCAGTGTGAAGCAGAGCTCCCCCAAGGTGAACCACAGCCACTCTCAGCGACGAGGTCCCGAGCTCCTCTGACGATAACGGCCGAATCCACATTGGGGAAGCCAGCATGACAAGCACACCCAGGAGAGCCAACGGCTCCAAACAGCAGCACTTAGGAGAACCCACAATGCCTCACTCTTCCCCTCCAGGTCTCTATTTATGCTGGCAACTTCCCTCAGGTGGGCCATCTATACCCACCACCATGCTGATGTAATTCAGCTGGTGTTAAGTTGACCACCAGTTTTTAATCCATAACAGAATACTACCTGGGCAATTTTGCAGAACTCTGTTTCAAAATAAAAAATAATCCTGGGCCTGGTGGTGTACTCCTATAATCCCAGCACTTGGGAGGCTGAGGCAAGAGGATCACTGAGAGTTCAAGGCCATCCTGGGCTAGAAAGTGAGTTCAAGGCCAACCTGAACTATATAATGAAACCCTGTCTCAAGAATAAATAAAAAAGGATTGGAGGTGTTGCTCAGTGTGAAGGCCCTGTTTTTAATTTCCAGTACCAGGAAAGAAAGAAAGAAAGAAAAAATAATGAGCACATAGTTCCAGTATAGCATATATTTGCTAAACCTAAGAAAATATCTTTTTTTTTTTTTTTGGGGTCTTTTTGAAACAGGGTTTCTCTATGCAGTTCAAATAGAAATCCTTCTGCCTCAGCCTCCAGAGTGCTGGGATCACAGGAATGCGTCACCATGCCCAGCCAAAATTGTGATTCAAAGTGGATTTATATTAATGTCCTCGCTGGTGGAATTACCTTCACGTGTGTTTGTGGGCTGGGGCCCACTTCCTGAGCCACTGGGCGCCAGAACACAGACAGGCAGCCACGCTCCTTCCCTGGGTCTTGGACAGGGAGGGAGGAGAAGGATCTTTCCCCTCGCTGGAAGAAGCCCAGGAGGGACTCAGTTCTTTGCAGACTTCGTGGTCAGGGCTGAGTGGAAAGTGGCCCTCCAGTCCGATGAGAAAGAACTCGGAATTCCGACCTCGGCTTGACTCTCCATGGCCGTCCGAGTAGATTCTTAGCATTGCAGGGAATTCTCAGATTCCAGCAAAGCGTGATTTATTTTTGAGACAGGGTCTTTCTAAATCGAACAAGCTGGGCTGGAACTTTGCATCCTCCTGCCTCAGTCTCCAGAGTGCTGCGATGACAGGCGTATACCACGCCGGGCTGAACTGGGCATCTGGGGGGGCCCTATCACACGTCAATCCTGGATTTTACCCTCAAAAAAGGCTCCACACCCATTCAATAAATCCCGCCCCCCCCCAGGACCTGAATCCGCCCTGCAGCCCCAGGCAGCTCAAGTGCCCATGGCCTGGATCAGCTCAACTGGCCCGGTTGTCCCTTCCCAAGGGTCCCCTTCCCTGGGGGTGAGAACCCAGGCCATAGTCACGCAGGGCAGTGGTGCGAACTCCACAGCCAAGAGCTCCTTCCGCGAAGGGCCTGGCCAGAGCTGCCCGCTCAGACCCAGCAGGGCCCTGCCCACGAACCGCAGGCTGCGGCCACCCTGTCAGGTCTGCCGAGGTCGTGACCTCGAGGCAGGTCCCACCGCAGTGCCGTGGCCGGGCTCGTGACAGCTGCGGGCTGGGGATGGATTCCCACTGCTCCCCAGGTCGGTGAGGGGCCTTGACCTTAGATCAGGGACACCCCAGGAGGCTCTGCTTCCAGTCGTGGGGGGTCCGGGTGAACCAGCACCAAGACCCGGAGCCCGAGCCGCATCCGACCACCTCCAGAGCAGTCAGACCAGACGGAAACGGGAAGTGGGACGTAGTTGAGCCAGGCAGCACCAGCCTGGCACGTGCAGTCCCTGGGTCCAACCCACAGCACCACAAAAAGAAAAGAAAACAGGTCAGGCGTGGCTCAGCCTGTCTTCCCAGCACTCTGGGAGGCTGAGGCAGGAAGATCACAAGTTTGAGCCCAGCCCAGGCAACTTAGTGATTTATGAGACCCTGTCTCGAGATAAGGAATAAAAAAAGGGCCAGGGATGTAGCTCAGTTCAAAGGCCCTAGGTTCAATCCCCAGTACCATAATGGGAAGCAGCCGTGGTGCTTTAGGCCCCAGGACGGGAGTCCTCTATCATTTCCACAGCACAGGGCAAGCGAGTGACCCTGCTGCTACCCTCAAGGTCTGGATTGGAGCACGAGCTGCTTAAAGACCACAAAACTCAGCCCCTGCCTTGGGGGCCTGCGCGTCGGCCCTCCGGATCCCAGTCGGGCCTCTGAGCAAGTGTGGGCCGGTCAGGTCCTGGCCTGCGTGGACTCGCCGCCCAGGGGCGAACTTTGGGCCCTGAACTGGGGAGGCCATGGCGTGTGGCGGTGCCACAGGACAAAGAGGCACAGCCACACTCAGCTCTCGAGTTCTCTGCCTCATCCCTGTGTCGCCGGAGCTGGGGGCACATTTGCTCCCCGAGTGCCAGGTCCTACCACCTCATCCTTGTTGGACACCGGCTGCACCATGGTGGGGCCCAGCCCTGTCTGTCAGGGACAAAGGTGACCACGGCAAGACGCCAAGGGAACTCGTCCACTGCCAATAAATCGTCAGAGAGGGGAAAGCCCGAAACCGGCAGGGCTTCACGTGCCACTCGAGAGGGGCGGTGACCCGGGAGGGGAGACGGGGGCTGAGCGCAGGGCCTTGGGGGCAGAAAGGGGATGCGGTACACTTTCCGCTTTCCTTTTCTTTTTTAAAATCTCGAGAAATTTGAACTAAAAACGTAGTTGTTAAGCATTTCCTCATTAACTCAAGCAAAGTTCTTCTCTTACTTTACTTTTCGCTTTCTCTCCTACCTCCAAACCCTAATTATATTTTTGAGCTCATCACGCCCACTGTAACACACTTAATATATCTGTAGATATTTATACAGATCTTCTTGCAAAAGGTGTCTTCTGTGGACTCTTTCTCTACAGAAAATGATGTGCCCTGCGCTCTATTCTGTTTCCTGTGATTCTTCCTTAACACCAGGTTTCTTAGTCCTCAAGGCTGACGTGATGTGTGTGTGTGTGTGTGTGTGTGTGTGTGGCCCCGGGGGAGGAACCCAAGGGCCTTCACGCTGAGCTATGACCCAGCTCTTTTTTATTTTGAGACTGGGTATTGCTGAGTCACCAACTTGTCCAAGCTGGGCTCGACTTTTTGACTCTCCTGCCTCAGCCTCCTAGTGTGTGCCACCACGACTGCAGTTGCTTCTTTCTACTTACTGTTCAAAAGGGCACATCTGCCTTATTTGACGAGTCCCTTTCTCTAGTGGTGAAAACCAACAGCTACTTGAGCAATTACACAAAGACCACACTTTCGGACTTGGAGGAGGAGCTCCTTTGGATATATGGGATGCAATCTAAAACGATGGTGAATGTTCACATTTTAAAAATTACGGAAAAGACACAGCGCCATGAATTCCCCCTAAAATCCTCCCCTCACTGTGGACACACTCATCCATCATCCTTGCCACTTTCTGACGCAGCCCCGGCATCCTCATTACGGAGTGTCTTTAATGGCGCTGTCCTGGCGGCCTCTATTCCTGAATCAATTCAAATGATTTGCCCTTCCTGGCCATCCTGACTTTGGAAAGAGCCAGCAGGCACGCGGTGTCGGATGGGGTGACTCAGGTGGACGAGGGCACAGCGTCATATTCTCGAGCCTGCCTTTCCATTCAATGGCGTGCAGCAGCGGCATTCACCGCGTTTTTGATCACGACGCGTGAAGACACTCACAAAAGAGGACTCCAGAGCTGCTCCAGAAAGTGACAAGAGCAACGGATGAAGGGGCCCGGGATTTTGCTCAGTGGCCTAAGCACCTGCCTGCCAAGCACGAGGTCATGAGTTCAATCCCTGGTAGCAAAAGAAAAAAAATGAAGTGAGGGGGAAGATTTTGAGAGGGCTCACCACCATGTGTCCTTTAGTGTGGCCCATTTTATTTTATTTTATTAATTTTTCTGAGATGGGATCTTTCTATGTGATCCTCCTGCCTCAGCCTCCCGAGTGCTGAGATTATAGGCATGTACCACCACACTTGGTGAAGTGTGACCCATTTTATTTTGTTTTTGTGGGTGTTTTTGTTTGTTTGTTTGTTTGTTTTGTTTTGTTTTGTTTGTCTTTGTGAGACAGGGTCTCACCTTGCAGTACAGGCTGGCCTTGAGCTCACTTTGTAACCTAGGCTGGTCTTGAATTTACAACCATCCTCCTGCCTCAGCCTCCCGAATGCTGGGATTACAGGCGTGTGCACCATGCCCGGCTTGTGTGACTCATTTTAAAATTTAAACACTCATTGTCTTTTTCAGTCACTCCTTATATATTGAAGAGTCTTCATGGGCTACAGGCTGTAGGAGCTGTTGAAGCTGGAGATTGATCACCTGTAGGGCTACAGCAAGGCCAGCCCAGAAAACACAGAGAGCCCAAAACAAGTCACATAAACAAGCTGTTTCGACTCCCAGAAGGCCAGGGCCCAGGCCAGTCAGACAAACAGGTTGCTAGGCAGCAGGGGCGCAGAAACTGATGTCTCCCTCCTGAGTGCATAAATAAACCTGCTGCAGTGATTGAGCAGTCCCTTTCCTCCCATCAGGAGAGTCAGGGCTCCACCTGACCCCAGCTTCGTCTCTCCTTTATTTTCACATGGTTTCCAGGTCCTTCACCCCAGGAACCTCTGGAGCTGCAGCCAGCCCCCACAAGAGGGCCTATCCGCGCACATCCCTGCTCTTGGCACTAGGCCGGAGCCGCTCAGCAATGGACTGCACGCCCGGCTTTCCTGAGGCCCTGGGTGTCTGTCAGCTTTCCTGTGCTGGAACAGAGTCCCTGACACCACTACCTAGAGGAGGACAGGCTTAACGTTCCCTGTTCAGAGGGTTCCTTCCGGCCATCGCTGGCGGGCTCCGAGTGAGGAATACAGCTGGGGGCCGAGGGGTGCAGCTGCTTAGTTCACCGTGGCCAGGAAGCAGAGCAGCGCCCAGCCTCCCGCCGGCCTGGAGGACTGTCGCTCCCAGACACACGCCAGTCCAGGGCGGTGACGGCACAGGCTGCAGCGTGGGATGAATGTCCCGGAATCTGAAATCGCCCTTTTAACATTTAATAGAGCCTATGGACTCCTTTCAGAATCATGGTTTCGAAATTCAAGGAAAGAAATCTGTGGCCAGGTATGGTGGTACACACCTTATAATCTCAGTACTCTGGGTGGCTGAGGCAGGAGAATCACCAAGTTTGAGTGCAGTCTAAGGAATTTAGCAATTTAGCAAGACCATGTCTCAAAACAATAAAAAAGGGCTCGGAATATAGCTCGGTGTGAAGGCCCTTGGTTCAACCCCCAGCACTGCCAAACGAAAGGGGGTATGTTCTTGTGTTCAGGGCTTTGCCTGTGAAGATGCCCCGTGTCATACCCAGCCTGGCAGGGGCCGTGACGGAGGAACCTGGAGAGTCCACCCTCTCAGCCTTGGGTCTCCATCAGGAAGGGCCCTGCTGGCCGAGGCCATCAAGCTAGGCGTCCAGTGGCCCTCCCTGACAGTTTTGTCACCATCCCAGCCTTCCTGCCGTCCCACCACACCAGGCACGGCTGCCAAGATCCTCAAGTCTGAGCAAGTGAAATAACTCAAATTACTCCAAAAAGAGAAACTCATACTTCACAGGTTGACCTACCTATTTCAAATGTTTTGTAATATTGCATGTGAGTGCACAGTGCTGGCAACTGAACCCAGGGCCTTTGCAATCTGCTACATCCCCAGCCCTTCTTCCTTTTTTTTTTTTTTTTTTGTACTGGGGATTGAACTCACAACCTGGAGCTTGACAGGCAGATGCTTGTGCCACTGAGCTCTAGCCCTGGCCCCTCTAGCCCTTTTATTTTTGGAGGCAGGGTCTTGCTCTGGCTGGATTCCAACTTGTTATTCTTCCGCCTCAGCGCCCCAGAGATAGGGGATTGGACACATGTACCATCACCCCTGGCTGGAATCTCACACTCCTAAGCAAGATGAAAGAGCTCTACCTTTGTAATTCCTGACACGTAGAGAGGTGTTCGAGTTTGTTTTTTGTGTTTTTAATGGACTGGGCTGGTGTGCTCGGCAGCAGGGCACTTGCCCGACCCACTGGAAGTCCGGCATCCCTGCATTGCCAAAAAAAGGTTATAAAATATCAATTTCTTGGTGGTACAAAATTTTATAACAAAGAGGGATGTGAGAAGGTTTGGCAGTCTGAAAACATACATAATGTTGTTAGTTAAACTGGGTGTGGCGGTACATGCCTATAATCCCTACACTTAGGAGGCTGAGGCAGGAGGTTCACAATGAGTTCAAGTTCAGTCTGGGCTACACAGTGGGAGCCTGCCTCCAAAATCCCACAATAATGATTTAACAAACATGGCAGTACTGCTGTTCCAGTTTTGTAAAAATGCCTTGTCCTGTTCGCTGCCGTTGCCAGGTGCTGGAGCACACACGAGATGCTGGGGAGTATGTGCGGACTGCATCCGAGCCGAAGGCCCAGTGGGCAGCGCGTGCTGAGGGCAGGAGACGAGTGCTGGACAACAGAGTGGCCTGCTGTGGCCAAGCAGGGGAAGGGACGCTAGGGAGACCCGGCTGCAGGGGTCAAGAGTGCTGAGGACAGATTGACAGCTCAGAGGGGAGCCAAGGGCTGGTTTTTTGTTGTTTCATTTTTCGAGACAGGCTCTTGCTTTGTGGCCAAGGGTGGCCTTGAGAACTTTGCCCTCCTGCCTCAGCCTCCAGGGAGCTGGGCCTGAAAGATCACCCTAAGCAGGGAGTGTCAGCATTGGGTCAAGGCCTTCAGAAAGTCCTTCTGGCCTGGGCTGGAGCTGGGCACTGGAGAACCAAGCAGGGTGGGCGCGGACTGGGAGGGGCCGCGGATTGCTTCACCCAGGCAGGCGCAGCACAGACTGGTCCCGAGCAGAACTGCGGAGTGACAGCGGCGGCGGGAGGAGGCAGTTCTAGAGCCAGGCCCTGGGGACCCGGGGCACCAACACCCAGGGCCCCCAGGGAGGAGGCCGAGGGGCCGGTGCAGCCCTCAGGGGAAGCGTCGGGTGCGCAGGGCTGGGGCAGCCTTCCGCGGCCGCGGGCCCAGAGCCACTGCCGGCCTCCCTCCCCTTCCTGTCTGAGTCACTCCCACGGCAGCGCCTCTTCCCGGCGTGGGCGCCGAGCCAACGGGCGGCGCCGGCAGGGGCGGCGGGGCAGGAAGGCGGGCAGGGCGGGCAGGCGCTTCCTGGCCAGCAGGTGCCGGGCCAGCTGCTGCTGCAGGGCGGATCAACAGGATGGCAGCTGGGCGGGCGGGCGGAAGGAAGAAGGCCGGGGCTGCAGACTGGGCGAGGGCGGGAGGGGCCGAGGGCCGGGGGCACCCCAACCCGCCTGCCGGCCCAGTCCACCGGTGACGACTGTCCTCGTGCTGCATGCTGGGCTCAGCCTGGGCCCCCGTGGACGTGCGCGGAGTACGTTTTTTTTAAAAAAGCCGACTCCCACCGGTGCTTGCCCTGCTGCTCGCTGGAGGCGACTCGGCGTTCAACGCGGCAGTGGGGGGCGCAGACCCGAGTAGCCAGGCCGGTCTGAGTGGGGAGTGCCCCCGCCCCCGTCCCCTTTGCTGAGCTGGGCGGTCGGGGCGCCGGGCCAGGGTCCCCGACGGCGTCGGGCGGGGTGCGCCGGGAGCAGGCGGTGCTCTGAGATCTAACCCGGCCACGCGGGCTCCTCCTCGGAGCTCGGCCGCCGCAGGAGTCTCGCAGGGCACGGCCCCGTCCGCGAGCCTCCAGCCCCGCCCCCGCCCGCGGCGCCCTGACCCCTCCCCCAGCCGGGCGCGAGGGCGGGGCGCGGGCGTCCCCAGCCAGGTGGCCGCGGGAGTCCCCGGCCGGCGTTGCACACGCTCCGCTGACAGCGCTTCACGCCGCCGGCAGCCGCTGATCACGCGCGGCGCCGCGCGCTCATTGGCCGGCGCCTCACACACCTTTGCCGCGGATTGGTCGACCGCAGGCTCCGCCCCCGCCCCCGCCCGCGGCGCGGAGCCGCCAGGGCTACCTGAATGGGGCGGGGGCAGACGGCGCGCGGCGCGGCGGGAGCTGAGGGCGTCGAGGCTCCAGCTCGCGGTGCGGTGACGGCCATGCTCAGCTTGGGCGCCGCGCTCCAGCGGGCTGCGGTGAGTACGCGGGCCGGGGCCAGGATGGGGATAGGGCGGCCCCGAGGGGCCCCGCCACCCAACCCGGGAGATGCCCGCGTAGCCCCGGAGCGCGCCCCGCCTGGGCGGAGGTGCGGGGTGTCGCGGGGACGGGGTGGGGGACGGGGTCCTGGGAGCTGAGGATAGGGCACCGTGCAGCGGCCCCCGGGGGAGGCCCGCGTGGACCTGGAACGCGCCTGGACAGCCCCGGGGGAGGAGAATGGTGACTCTCGAGAAGGATGCAAGTCGGGGTCCCGAGTGGGGCGCTCCGCACTCTTGGGGGGACGGATGTCGCCGGGGAGAGACGCTGGACGGAACCCCGGAATGGGGGTGCAGGACGGGGTCCAGGGTAGGAGGCGCCCGCAGCCGGCCTTGGTAGATGCCCGCGTGGATCCGAGCCCGCCTGGCGGGGACGGGTGCAGACGGAGCCCGGGGCTGGGGCGGGGAGGGCACCGCGGCCCCAGAGATGCCCGCGTGGATTCGCAGCACTGGAGGGCGGGGGTCCGCCGGGCGGAGGTGCGGGACGGACTCCGGGGAGATGCCCGCGTGGACTGCGTGGGGGCGGGGTGGCCCGCGGGGCTGCAGCCCGGGAACCCCACGCGGGCCGGCAGGTGGCCGCCGGGCGCCCGCGCAGCAGGCTGGTGGGCGGGAGCCGGCGCGAGACGCGGGGGCGGGCTGGCGGGCGGCGGTGGCGGCGGGGCTTCCGTGGCCCGCTCCTCCTCCGCGTGGCGCGGCCCCGGGAGCGCCTCGTCCCCGGGTGACCCGGCCGGGCCCGCTAGGGCGAGGCGAGCCGGGCCGCGGTCTGTTCCTAAGGGAACGGAGGCGGGGCGGGAATGCCGGGCGGCCCCGCCCTCGGCCCTGCTCCCCCTCCCCTGCGCCCGGGGCCCAGGGGTGGCGGCCCAGGAAGTAGGGGAAAGGTGACGGCGCGGCGGTCCCAGTTCACGTTTCCTGCGCCGCCCGGCAGCCGCTGATCACGCTTTGTTCACATGCCTCGCCCCCGGCCCGCCCCGGCCCCGCCCAGCTCGCCGGCCAATCAGCGCGCGGGCCGCCGCCCAGCTGGCCAATGGCGAGCCGGGGGCGCGCGGACGTGCGCTAGGGGAGCACAGGCGGTGAGTCACCGCCGCGGGAGGACCCCGCCCCCGGCTGTCTGCCGCTAGCCGCCCGCGCGGCCCCGCTCCGCCGCCCGCCGTCTGCCTCGCTCCGCGCCGGCGGCTCCCGCCCCGCTTGCTGCTCGGCCGCTTACATAAAGCGCCCGGTTATGCAATTGCATTGTTAGCGATTGTTCCGAGAGCCGGGCTCCCCACACGCAGGGATCGTGCGTTTTTTAAAACGAGCGTTGAGAGTATCTTGCAATGTGATGTTTTTTGATATTTTTACGTAAGTCTCTGCTTTGACCAAGGAAGCCGAATTTAGTTTTGCTTTTTTAAATGGAGCGCGAAGAACTGTAAGTGCAGTGTATGAATGGTTATTTTTGCCACCAAGCAGTACTTGAAACAGGTTCTGTTTTGTCGACTGCAGACTGTCCAGTTCATGTTTTCCAAATTCCAAGTCAAATATTTTTCTGATTATCTGGTTTTCATTGTTGTATTTGCTGGTCATTCTTAGCATAGCAAACCGTCCTATTAGGTTTGAACAGGGTTAGTGACAGGGTTAGGGGTGAAGCTTGATTTAAAGACCGCGTCAGCGTATTCCCCGCGTATTTCACTTGATCTCCCTTTGCCATAGATAACGGTGTTATCAGGAACTTTAAACTTCCAGTAATCTGACTTCACTTGAAAGAGATTCTAAGGATCTTGATTACCCATTGGCTTTTATCCCAAAGGAGTGGCCAAAGGTCGGAACTGTGTTAGAGTCCCGGGCTGTATCCCCTATTCTTACAAGATTGTATGGGGGCTCTGCTCCTTTCTGTTAGATTGGAACTCGCACCACCTTACACAGCCTAACCTACATAGCTCTAGCAGTAAGGAAAAGCAGGTTGGGGGGGGTAATGTGTGAGTTTTGAACCCAGGGCCTCACATTTGCTAGCCAGCACTTGGTCGCCCCAAGACCCCTTGTTTTCTTTTTGTGGCAAGATCTGACTTAAGTTGTCCATATTGGCCCCCAAACCTGTGGTCCTCCTGCTTCAGCCTCCTGAATGTCTGGGTTTGTAGGCAGCCACCACCACGCCCAGGAAGAGAGCCCTCGTCTCTTGCTGTTGGCTACTGCGGAAAGGCAGTAGGATGCGGTCTTCCTGCCCAGCCCACGTCTTCTCTGGCTCTCAAATGCAGTGAGAGCTCCAGGCTTGGTCTCCATGGTAGAAATGAGGTTTTCTGTTCTCCACCTTGTCAGGGCTCCAGCTCTCCAGGGCACTAGATGGCACAGGAAAGCTGAGGGAGATGTACTGCCGTTACCGTGAAGTCTGGCTCCCAAGTGGAGCCAAACTTTCTAGGTTTCTAACTTTGGATGATAAGAAATACGTTTCCAAGCTTTTGGTTTTCTTCCTTACAGGAAGAAAGAATGGAAGTGGTTTCGGAGAAGCGCAAAGAGAGCGTGTACTCGTGGAAGAGTGACTATGAGGCTGTGGAGGCGCTCATGGCCATGAGCTGCAGCTGGAAGTCAGATTTTAAGAAATACCTGGAAAACCGACCGGTCACGCCGGCATCTGACACGTCTGAGGAGGAGGGCCTGCTGCCCGGGACGCCTGACTTCCACACGCTCCCCACGTTTGTGAGTCCTTTTGGTCCTCAGATGGGTGTGGGTTATGGAATCCTTTGTGCTTTGCATCCCGAGCTCCAGGTTTCTCATGCTGTTGCCCTGTCTCTTTTCTTTTCAGTGTCTGACCCCGCCCTACAGCCCCTCTGATTTTGAACCCACTCAAGTGTCAACTCTGATGACACCAGCGCCATCTGCTGGACATTGCAAGTCATTGTCAGACCCTGCCAAGCCCCACAGCGCTGCACCTTTCAAAGAGGAAGAAAAGAGCCCCGTGCCGGCCCCCAGACTTCCCAAGGCACAGGCGACAAGCGTGATCCGGCACACAGCCGATGCCCAGCCCTGCAGCCACCGCTCCTGCCCTGTGAAGGCCACCGGCACCCTGGACTACCAGGATGGCTCTTTCCAGAGAAGGTCCCGCCCAAGTGTTGAGGTCGCCGAGGTCGCGCGGAAGGCCGTGCCCTGCGCAGCCGTATTGCCAAGCAGAGCCAAGTGTGAGCGGCGTGTGCCGGCGGTTGCCAGTGAGCAGGCGGCTGCCACCCCCTGCGAGTCCCCCATGCCTTCCATGGACACCGTCCTCTCCAGGGCCCGCCCCGGCTCCACGTCGCCAGGTGCTGCGGCCTCTCCTCCCGCCGTGTCCGCCCTGGGGGGCTCTCCACCACTGCCGGTCATCTGCCAGATGGTTCCCCTGCCTGCGCACAGCCCCGTGGTGACCACCGTCGTCCCCAGCGCCCCGCCCAGCCAGCCGCCCGCCGTCTGCCCGCCTGTGCTGTTCATGGGTGCCCAGGTGCCCAAGGGCGCCGTCATGTTTGTGGTGCCCCAGCCGGTGGTGCAGAACCCGAAGCCGGCGCTGAGCCCGCACGGCACCAGACTGTCTCCCATTGCCCCCGCGCCCGGGCTCACCCCCTCTGCAGCCAAGGCGGCCCCGCCGGTGGACTCCTCTCGGATCCGGAGCCACATCTGCAGCCACCCGGGCTGCGGCAAGACCTACTTCAAAAGCTCCCACCTGAAGGCCCACATGAGAACACACACAGGTACCGTCTGCGAGTCACGCCGTTCTGATAAACGTGCAGGCAGAGGGTGTGGTGACCAAGCATGGAAGTGCAGACCTGTTGTCTTGGTTACTTTTCTCTCGTTGCTGGGACAAAACACCTGACACCCAAAATTAGAGAAAGAAAGGTTTATTTAGCTCACAGTTTGTGGAGGTTTCGGTCTATAATGGGTTGGGTCCAAGGCAGGGTTGCTCGTGGCAGAGGGCAGACGTCCACAGTAGCTGGAAGGCAGCAAAAGCAAGAAGAACGAAAATGAGGGAGAACAAGTCTCTTCCCCCTTATATTATACACAGAACACCCACACACACCCAGGCTGGGTGCAGCACTCACAGACTCTGTGCCCTCCTGTTGCACAGGCTGAGGATATTTACAAAGTAAGAACCCTGGCTCCCTGCTGAGTCGCTTTAAACTTCTTAACGTCTCAAATTGACACACTAGATCAACCATAACACCTGTCATCCCAGCACTCTGGTCGGCTGAGGCAGGAGGATTCCAAGTTGGAGCCCAGTCTGGGCAATTAGTGACTTAATGTGAACCTGTCTCAAAATTTAAAAATACGGCCAGGGACGTAGCTCAGTGTGAAGACCCTGGGTTCAATCCCCAACGCCACCAAAACATAAAATCTTATTTGTGATCATGTGCACAAAGCAGACCTGTTAGGAAAGAGTGGCTTGGCCCAGGAGTACGGGGGAGGACATGGACCAGCGGGAGGGCCTCTGAAAGGCTTCCTGGGTGCTTTTCCTGTGATAGCAGCGGGTGGTTCTGTGGACTGCTCAGTGGATTAGTGAAGTGTTCTTGAAGCTGGTGGGAGGGAGTTGCGGTCAGAGACGTTCCGGGTTGGGCCCTTAGGAAGAGTGGTGGGCTTGGCAGCGTGAAGGTTGAGAAGGGAGCAGGGCGCAGTGGAGGCTTTGGGCGGTGCTGAGTGCCGATCGCTCCTGATAGCTCCTGATCGCCCCGATCGCCCCTCCGTTGCAGGAGAGAAGCCGTTCAGCTGCAGCTGGAAGGGCTGCGAGCGCAGGTTCGCGCGCTCCGACGAGCTGTCCCGGCACCGGCGCACGCACACCGGGGAGAAGAAGTTCGCCTGCCCCATGTGCGAGCGGCGTTTCATGCGCAGCGACCACCTGACCAAGCACGCGCGGCGCCACCTGTCGGCCAAGAAGCTCCCGAACTGGCAGATGGAGGTGAGCAAGCTCAGCGACACCGCCCCGCCCCCGGCGCCTGCGCAGTGACCCTGGCCAGCGACCCGGAGGTCACGGCTCACTTTGTCTGACTTTGCCATGGCCAGAGCAGGCGGGGCGCCCAAGTCTGGCCCCACTGGGGTCCGGTGAAGGCCTGGCCCGGCCCGGGCGGTGTGGTAGGAAGAGCCGCAGCCACCTGCAGGTCCCAGTGCAGTTGTCTCCGCTGCCACAAGAAGCACCAGAAGGCTGTTGCTCCGCTGAGCGGTCGGTCACCGTCAGGGTCTCCAGGGGAGGCTGGCGCGGCAGTGTGCGCGGCTGTCACTCCCGTGGCCGGTGACCCTCTAGGCCAGCCTTTCGACATGATCCTGCTGGCCTGCGTTCCTGAAGCGCAAGCCGAGGTCCAGGCTGCTGCGGTGCAGACTAGCCCGGGTTGGTGGCGTCCGATTGTCCGTCCACCGCCATGGGGTCTGGTGCTGACGGCGCAGGACGCCCTACGGGCGCTGGCGCTCCCCGGCGAGGCCCAGGGTGTGGGGCCCTTGTTAATTTCATTGCTTTGAAGTGGAGCTGCAGTTGTTTGCATTATTGTTTTGAAAGTTTAACAGATGACTCTGTGTAGGCATTGTATCATGCTTTCGGCTTTATTTTGCCTGCAGTTTCTTGTGTAGACCTGGAAATTGTATCCCAATGTGTTTTTGCCAGACTTTCAGATACATCGCACTTTGCTTAGGAAATGAGATCTGAAGATCAATACCTACCTTAGAGAAGGGACACGGAGAATTTTAGTGACTCCTTGGAAACAGTGGCACAGAGATGATGTCGTGAAGAAGTGTGTGGTCACTATTCCGGGGCTGATGAAGGTCCTGCTAATTCTGATTCATTTTCAGAGACACGGAAGGCGTGAGGAAGAACATTTTTAGAACGTTTGATTTTGTTAGCAGTATTTCTATTATATTTTGTGGTATGGTGGGTGATATACACAGCAGGGGGAAAAATTTCTTGAACTACATCGTGAAAAACATCACTATCTGCACACTTAAAGTTTTGTCTATATTTTGGGTGTAGATTTCTGACATCAAAACTTGGACCCTTGGAAGAATTTTCTGTTAATTTAAAAAAAAAATCCTCAGAATTTGCACAATATTTCTTTTGTTGTACTTGTTTACAATAAAGAATTTCCTTTGCTATACAGTGGGCTTGTTGATTTTTGTGTTGCTGGTTTTTCAAAAAAGGGTCTCACTGTGTAACCCAGGCTGGCCTTAAAGTCACTGTAACCCTCCTGCCTCAGCCTCCAGAGAGCTGGGATTACAGGCTCCTGGTGTGAAAGCAGCAGCTGTGTCAAAATGTTCTAGGGTACGTTTTGATGACTGGAGGTCGGATTAGAGCTCTGGTTCTTGGCAAAGGGCTGCCACACCAATTATGTGACATCGCTTACGGCAGCGGGACACGTGAAGCAGGTGACCCCTTCCTGGGAGGGAACTAACGCTACAAGCTGCACCAGCTCCGTGAGGAAACATGAGAGACAGCTCCACTTCCCATAGGAAAAGCTGGGGAGCCAGGCGTGGAGGTGCACACCTGTAATCCCTGCCCTCAGGAGGCTGAGGCAGGAGGGTTACCACAGATTGGAGACCAGCCTGGTCTTACCTAGTAATTCCTAGGCCAGACTGAGCTACGTAGTGAGACTCTCAAAAACACAAAAATAAGTGAGTAAATTCCCTTTGTGGTCCGAGAACACTCCCTCAGTTCCCGCCCTAGCCACTGCTCTGGGGTTGGGCTCACGGTCCGACACCGCAGTAAGGGGCAGACAGTGCCCTGAGTTCCACCTCCGTGGGACAGCTGTTGGGAGCCCAGGCCACCCTGACGCCCCAGTCCTTCGGTGGTGGTGCCCAGGTGGGGGCGGAGGGACCCAGCTGAAACGCCCTGCGCTGTCCCCGAGGCTGGACCTTGACAGCCCTGGCGGCAGAGGGCGCCCTGGGCCGTGTTCCTGAGCCCTGGCTGGTAGCGGCCGTGAGGTGAAGGTCGGTGCAGGCCCTGAGGTGGACACACGGGGCTGTTCGCGGCATCTTTAGCGGGGGTGGGGGTGGGGGTGGTGTCCCTCAGGACTTCACTGTCCCCTGTCTGACACACAGTGAAATCGCTGGTATTCAGCTGCTAACAACGAGGTGCTTTTAGATAATGGAGACTTTGAGAAAGTTGCAAAAATAGAAGTTCCTACACGTGTATCCTTCAGTCAGCTTTTTTTGTTTTTTCCAGTATTTTTGAGACAGGGTCTCTCTAACCCAGGCTGGCCTTGAACTTGGTGGCAATCCTGCCTCAGCCTTCCCAGGGCCACACCCCACCACTCAGCTGCTGTATTAATGGACAGAGCCGTGGACCGCGCACAGTACTGTCGTGGAGCACAGGACTCCCCGATTGCTGCCGGGTCCCCCGGCTCAGGTTCCCGGACGGCACGGCATCTTGTCCTGGGGCCAGTGCTTTCCTCTTCTGCTGCAGATGCTCCTGGCTGGGCCTGACCGGAGTCTCAGCACGGGAGATGGGGCTGTCATGCCAGGTGCGGACGCCCCCGTCCTGGGAAGCCAGCCCCTCTGCCGGAATTTTCCACTGCGGACTCAGGACTCACTGTTTTCTTTATTCATATTCGGAGGGAGAGACTTGAAGACTACGCAAATACTCTTGTTTATGCTCAAGACCCCCATTCTGTGGCTCTGCCCGAGGGCAGTTATTTCTGTGACTTGCTAATTCCTTCATTATTTATTCATGGAATGCTCTGGGAAAGTGTCCCTGCTTCTCCATTTGCTTTTGTTTTGTTGTTTTGAGACAAGATCTCAAGGTCTCATGCTTAATCTTCTGTGATCCTCCTGCCTCAGCCTCCTGAGTCCTGGGTTTACATTCAAGAGCCACCACACCCAGCTTCCATTTGCTTATGATTAGTGTTTGATTATTTTGAGGCTTTCAGTCTGAAGCTGTGCAGAGAAAATGACAGCAAGAGAGATGAGGAGGCCTTTAATGCAGAGGGCTTGGGAGAGCTTTAGGGGCCGGGGGTGTAGAAGCTCTCAACAAAAACCAAGGAGTGTAGTTACCCTTATCAACTTTGGCTGGAGGAGGAGCTTGGGAGGTGGCAAAATGACACATTAATATCAATTTGAAGGAGCACCTGCCTGTGTAAAACAGGAGACAGAAAGATTTACTGGAGTCTGGGGCTGAAGGCTTGGGGGGTTGTGGAGTCTTGGGATTGGAGAGGGCTTGGTGTGTGCGCAAAAGGGAGCGGGAGGTTTATCTCTGGAATGAGAAGAAAAACATGGGGCTTACTCTTGGAGAGCTAAGTTATTTCTCTGGGTCTAGTACTAAGTTGGGGGGATGTCATGTTACAGATAGCTAAGCCCCAGGCTAGCAGAACCTATCAATTACATTTCTTTTTTTTTTTTTTTTTT
>RJWM01030388.1:0-23486 GCA_004363535.1 Dasyprocta punctata
CAGATGATGGCTCTCAATCTTGGACTTCTCCGTCTCCAGAAGAAGCAGGCCAGTAATTTCCATTAACTGTATATTACCCAGTCTCAGCTATTCTAGTATAGCCACAAACAACAGACTAAGGACAATATGGGTCTACAGATGTACAAGAGTTTCTCTAGCATAGCCACCTAGAATTGAAACTGCAGAGCCATCAAGCATATTGCTAAATTTATTCTTTCAATTTATACTTTCACTGGCATAATTATTATTCATTTCACAGTCTTGCCACACTTCATATTATCAGAGTTTTAAATTGTTGCTATTTTCTTTTTTTTTCTTTATTCCTCTCTTCCCCCTCTGCTCCCCTTTCTCTCCCCTCTTTTCTTGGTTTTCCTTTGCTTTCTTTCCCTTCCCTTACTTTCCCTTTCCTTTCTCTTTCTCTTTCTCTATCTCTTTTTCTTTTCTTTTCTTTATTTTCTGCTAATATGATGGAAGATAATATCTTGCTAAGTTTTCAATTGCATTTTCCTGATTTCTGGTAAAATTGAGTAGCATAAGTTATTAACCTCTGAATTGACAATGCCTCTTTCAACTTTCACCACTTTTCTTTTGGAGTTTTTTTTTGAGGGGGGCTGATTCATGAGAATCCTTTTATATGGTCTGAATGTTAATCTTTAGTCTCTGTAAATATTCCACATCTAATGTTTAATGCTTATTAAGTGTAAGTGTCATATACCATATATCTTTCCACTGCAACTTGCCTTGAATACATGAAGTCTAGTCTCATTATGTTCTTTCTTTCTGTTTATGAGTAGCTGTATCCCAGCTCTCCCTATATTTCATGTACCTTAGTCCTGACTAAACCCAACATATTATCTAGGCTTTTTTCTCCTGCCCTTTACCAATCCTTAAATCAATTTTTAATTCTGCATTTTTTGGTCATGGGCAGGAAAATTTCTTTTATTTTTTAAAAAGCATTTTCTTGTTACTTCTTTGTTTCTCTTGCTCTGTGAGGGCTCTGGTTTGCCCTGAGAGTGCTACTTGCCATGCAGCCCATTCATGTGGTAACATCCCATTGCTTGTAGCTTCACTGAAACTGCAGGTGGCTTATGTGTCCTCATGTCTCTCATTGCTCCTTCTAGATAATCATTTTCCTTACTCTAAAAATCATTCCTTACCCCACCATCTCTGTAGTATCTCAAGTTGTGATCGTTTTTAAGTATGGTCCTCAAATCCTTTGACATTTCTTTCATTGAGAAGGAAGGTCTATATCTTTTCTTGGAATCTGGCTTCTGTGCTGCTTACCCACTAAAATTCAGGAGATGTGATGCTCTAACTGTTTTTATACCTAGGTCTTAAGAAACTAGCTACTTCTATTTTTTTCTCTCTTGAGATTCTGACTTTTAGAAACTGATCATTATGTGACCTGTAGATCAGTCTAGGTGGAAATGTCAAACATGCCCATTCTGCAGCCCCTGCTGAACTCTCAGCCAACAGCCTGCTTCCATTTGCTATGGGTGAGCTGTCAAAATAGAAATTCTATTTTTCTATTCACATACATTTCACTTCTGACATAGGAGACATGAGGGATTTTCCTGTATACTAAGTAATTCTGTAATTCTCTGTGGACACCACCTAGCTGTCCTACAATTTAATATAATTCAGACACCAATTGTGTAGAACTAGTGTAGACCCCAAAGGTTAAGAGTGCAATCCCTAAAGTCTTTCCTCACATTGGATGCTAACTGAAAGTTCTAGGTCATCCCTGTTATCTGTATTTCTGACCTGTGCTTCTGATAAACTATAAACCAGGAATTTCCACTACCTTTTGCTTTGGTTTGGTAATGTGCTATAATGGCTCACAAAATTAAGGAAAGCATTTACTTATGTTTACTTGTTTATTGCAAAGCCACAGCTCAGAAATAGTCAAACAGAAAAGATGTGTAAAGCAAAAGATGGGGATGGAGGGGGATTGGAGAGCTTTATGACCTCTCCAGAAGGTCAGCTGCCCAGTACCTTGAGGGGCTTTCCATCCTGCATCTTGTCATTTAGGAATTTCATGGAGGTTCTGTAATGTAGGCATATTGACCCTTGGCAATTGAACTCAATCTTAATGATTAATTTTCTATTTTTAAAATGAGAGACAGAGATCTGGGGATGGAGCTTAGTGGCACGGTGCCTGCCTGGCAAGTGCAAGGTCCTGAGTTCAATTTCTGGTACCCATTTAAAACAAGAAGCTGAGAGCCAATCCTCATCAGTTGTTTGTAGGTCACAGTCTATTTTTCTATGTTTCCTCATTGAAATCAGTGCCTTTTGTAGCACTTTCCAGATTGGGCAAGTAACTCAGTACTGCATCATTGAGTAAGACTTCTCGTTTGTTTTAAAATGAATATATATTCCTTGGAATTTAAATGAGTGGGCATAATTTGTCCTGGCATCTTTATGTTTTCAATAACTAAATTAGGGGCTTCTGGGAAGATGGTGGAACAGTATGCAGCAGAGTAAACAACCTCTCTGAGAGATACAGTCCAGATACAGGAATATAGCCTCATGGGGAAGGCAAGAATGAAGGAAGTGGGTGCCCTGGACCAAGGAAGAATGTAAAGTGAGAATTGAAGTGCACAGAAAGAGTAAAAAGAAAAACTTAAATGAACAAAAAGGCAGTAGCTGACTGCACCTTCACCTGG
This sequence comes from Dasyprocta punctata, assembly GCA_004363535.1. Classification (NCBI taxonomy): domain Eukaryota; kingdom Metazoa; phylum Chordata; class Mammalia; order Rodentia; family Dasyproctidae; genus Dasyprocta; species Dasyprocta punctata. The sequence continues at coordinate 2,667 of RJWM01030388.1, forward strand.
AGCTAGACCCACTGTGCAAGAGGAGCTGCAGACACACAATCAAGGTGTTGTGGCAGCTGGAGACCCTGGAGGCCGCTGCAGGGAGAGGCAGCATTGGAGGGGAGTGTCCGTGGGGAGGAGTGGTGGACCTGGAAGACTGCACTGGCTGGAGGTGAGTGCAGAGGACTCAGTCCTCCTGCAGGAGAGGGCAATTGGCTGGGAACCATCTTGGAGTTGGACCAGATAAGCCTAGAACCAGAACTGCTCCTGGCTTCCTCCAGCAGTTCCTAGCTGGGTGCAGACCCCTGGAAATTGCTCAGACTGAGACCCAGCCCCATGCACATTCTAAGGGTCATCTCAGAGCTTCCCTGCAGGTAGCCAGCTAGGTCTGGAGGCCAGCCCACGCACACTCCAGGGGCAGTAGTGGAGGATCTCACTGGTGACAAGCACAGGTACACAGGTGGTGGCCAGCCCTGCTTCTGTGCTCACTATACCAGCCATCAGGGAGCCAATGCAGGCGGGAAAAGCAGCAGACAGCCCTGCAGCAGCACACCCCATGGCCACTATCAGATATCCACAGCCATCATTGGCTAGAAGAACCAAACAGTCTCTCTTCAGAGAAACTGTAGCCAATGTGGGAAGTTCCTGGGACCCCAGTACCTACTTGTCCAGAAGAACCCAGGAATATATCTAGACAAAGAAGCAAAAAGCAGTCTCTGGCCTCCAATCCAAGGAGAGCAAGTTCAGCAGATGCAAACACAGAAGAGATCAGGAGTTGTACACTTGAAGTTTCTGAAGCAATGGCAACTGAAGTAAAGAAACAACTTCATGAGGCTATAAAAGAAATTAGAACAGAAATACTAATTCAGTTAAAAGAAGAAATGAAAAACATAATGAAAGAATTGCTAAGCATTTCTAAAGAAGACATAGATTAAAAAAATGAAGGCACATAGGAGAATGAGGGAAACCTTGAATGAACAATACAAAAAAGATTTAGAATACATGAAACAGATTCAAAGAGATATCCAGAAAATTAAAAACTCCATTGAAAGCTGGCAAAACCATTTGAAAAATACTGAAGATAGACTTTCAAACCTTGACGGCAGGTTTGCAGCTTGTGATCACAAAAGGAAAGATCTCTTAAAAATAATAAGAAACCTGGAAGTAACAATTCAACGGCTGCAAGATAACCCAAAGAAACATAACTTAAGAACAATAGGTGTGAGTGAAAAAGCAGGGGTCAACACAAATGACATTAAAAGTCTACTTACAGAAATAATATCCAAAAACTTTCCAAGTATGGAAAAGGAAATGACATTCAGATAAGTGAAGCATATAGAACTCTAGCTAGCCAAAACCAAAAAAAATCCACACCCAAACATATAATAATCAAGATCCCAGAAATTCAACACAAGAACAGAGTATTAAAAGCTGTTAGAGAAAAGAAACTGATCACCTATAAAGGAAAACCATCAGAATCACAACAGACTTCTCAATACAAACCATTAAGTCAAGAAAGGCTTGGAGTGAAGCATTTCAAGTCCTGAAAGAAAACAACCTACAACCCAGATTGATAGACCCTGCAAAACTATCTTTCAAAATTAATTGAGAAACAAGATACTTCCATGACAAAGAACAGCTGAAGGAGTTCAAGACCACCAAACCAACCCTACAAAGAATACTGAAGGACTTTCTAGAGAGAGATAAAAAAGACCACAGCTCCAGGAACAGTGGCAGAGGGGTATCACCAAGTGCGGCAGATAACTGAATGGAGAGGAAAAGTAAGCCAATGGCAGGAAAATAGCATGGCAGAGATGAGGCAGTGCATGTAGGCCATAACCATTAATGTAGATGGCCTCAATTCACCAATAAAAAGAAACACAGGCAGAGTGGGTCAGGAGACAGGATCCATCAGTATGCTTTATAAAAGAAACACATTTAACTCAAAAGGGAATTCATAGACTGAAAGTCAAAGGAGAGAGAACAATGTTCTATGTGACAGGGAACCAGAAAGAAGTGGGGGTAGCTTGCCCATTAGCTGCAGAGTGGACAAGAAAGACATGGCCTTTTTATATGATGGAAAGCTACTCAGCTATAAAGAAAGATAACCTTGAGACTCTTGTGGGTAAATGGAAACAACTTGAGATCATGCTCATAGATGAAATGATTCAGAGTCACATGGGTGAACATTGTGTTGTTTCCCTAGTATAAAAACTAAAGGAGTTAGTAAGATCCAAAATATACAATACATATTGTGAAAATGAAAGGGGAGGAAGTGTCTAAAGAGGAAAGGCAGTAGCCATTGTTAATCTATTATCATGATTTGAATTCCATATTGTTTTCATTGCTCTGTTTAGTTTTAGTCTGTTTTGGTTTGTCTAATTTTATTATATTTGATGGCATAGACAGCTATTTCAAAGACAACAAAATATATTGTGGTAGCCATTATTAATTTCCTATTATCTTGTTTTGAAGTCCTGTATTACTTTCATTGTTTTGAGTGATTTTATTCTATTTTGATTTGTGTGATTGTATTATGTCTGATGATATATGCAACTACTTAGAAGATAACAAGAGGCATTATGGTAACCACTGTTTTACTACTGTTTTGAAGTCCTGTATTGCTTCCATTTTGTTGTTTTTATTGGTTTTACTCTGTACTATTTTGTTTGATTTTATTATGCCTGATGGTATGGGCAATTATTTTGAAGATAGCAAGAGGCATTATGGTAGCCATTATTGATTTCCTTTTATCTTTTTTTTAAGTCATGTACCATTTTCATTGTTTTGTTTTGATTGACTCTATTCTATTTCATTTGGCTTTATTCTCTTAAAAAAAAACCAAAATAACTAAATTGTATCATCAGTCAACTAGGTAACACTTGTACTTCACACTTTGCCTAGTGCTTAGAAATATATAGACATAATTCTATTCTAGTAGTTTATTGAAAAGCAAGAGAATAGGGAGACACTAATACTCACTTCAATTGGAAAGAAACAAGTCTTGAATGGAGAGCTGCTGGGCATATTATAAGAATATGTATTCTCCTTCTCTTTTTGCCTTCCTGTTTTGCAGAAACAAACCAAGACAGTCCCTTTTCCCTACTTTCACTTCTGGATGATAAGAGGAAGAAAAATAAATAAAAGTAAGAGGGGGTAGGTCTCAACTTGAGAGGGTAGAATGGAAGGCCATATCCCAGACCATATTTGCGTTTTAACAGTACTGTGAATGTTTAAAAAATGTACTTCCTTGAAGAAGAGGGTGAAATCCCACTTTATGGGCCTATGAGAATTAGTTATTTGTAGAATACCATGTTATTTGTGGCAGTAAATAACCTAGAACCTGAATAGTTTTATAGATTATTTTATGAATTCTAACATCACCTTATTTCAGAGGGAGGTCAGCCACCAGGGTCCCAGGAAGATCCCCAAGAATAGAGAGGCTGATGTTCCAGGGTTAGCACCCAGGCCTACCCTCTTGGGAGTGTCTCAACTCCTGATCCAAAGATTTTTCTTTCCTCTAGACCACATTTCAATTTCCTGCTTTAAACTTTCCAGGGCTTAGCTATAGGATTAAAAGAGGATCTCATGAACTCTCTTGACTCTTTCATGGAGGTGGGAATTTGGGAGCAAGGAGTGATTACCTAGAACCATATTATTTTCCTCTTTTTCTTTGTCCATGTGTTTGTTTGTCTAATGGAGGAGTAAAGAGAAGATACTTGGAGGACCAGAACTCTACTTTACCTCTGGTCTGCTATCATATGCTTAGGGAGACAGAAGAACAAAGTGAAGTGATTTCACACAAGACTATGCTATAACTTGTATCTTCTTTCATTTTACACACATCAGAATAGTAGAATCAAATTGAATTTTCATGTAAAAAACAGACAAACAAACAAACAAAATCAAGTTTTTTTCCTTACAGAATGTCAGAGGTGAACTGTGGAAATGTAAAGGCCAACAGTTTAATGCTCTGTTTTATGTCACCCTCAGGCCCTGTGGAGGGGAAGTCATGGGATATTAGAAAGGAAAATTTTCTGCCCACTCCTAGTGTGGCTTTGTCTTTGACTCTTTTATATGCCATGGAATTACGTAAGATTTTATTGTTTAAAAAATTACTATCACTTGTAAAAAGTACAAAAAACATTTACCTACTCAAATCACCTGCTTTTATAGTTGACAAATCAGAGGTCCAGTGAGATGAATGGATTTTTCCAGAGGCAACAGTGTGCTTCAGAAACAGAATAGGATGTAAGACTTTTAATAAGATTTCCGGACCTTTCTCCACTCAAGAGTCAAGAGAAAGTGGGTATCAGAATTGTTGCCAGCTAGTTTGTGAGTTCTTCTCTCAACCCACAAAGAATTACAAGGTAGAGAGTCAGAAGGGGACTGAGGAAAAGACTTACTGTAGAGTGAAAGCAGAAAGCATTTATTGTAATGTGGAAGCAAAAATCTTCCAGGAAAATGACTCTAGAAAGGAGGCCCAAAAAGAATTGCCAAAGGGACTCTTCTTTCTGAGGGTTTTAATACACAGAACAGCTACATTTCAGCCAAGATGACATCAACATACAGGGCTACAACCAGAAAAATTTGGCATAGAAATGGGCCTATAGGTGGCAGGCAGCCATTGGCTGGTGGCGGTTGTGAGGCGGCAGCGCTCTGAGGTCTGGTCGCTGGCAAATTGGGCCCAGGATGTAGAGTGGTTGTGCGTGATGGTGCGTCTGACACGAGCTCGGGTGGGGTAGAGTGTAGGGGATGGTAGTCGGAGGTGGTGGGAGAAGGAGGCTGCGAATCACTTATAAATGGCACCCAAGCAGGACCCAAACGCCGAGTTTCAGGAGGGTGAATGAGTACTGTGCTTTCATGGACCTCTTCTTTATGAAGCAAAGTGTGTAGAGGTTGCCATAAAGGACAAACAAGTAAAATACTTTATACACTGCAGTGGTTGGAATAAAAATTGGGATGAGTGGGTTCCAGAAAGCAGAGTACTCTAGTACGTGGGAACCGATCTGCAGAAACAGCGAGAACTTCAAAAGGCCAATCAGGAGCAGTATACAGAGGGAAAAATGAGAGGGGCTGCTCCAGGAAAGAAGACATCGGGTCTGCAACAGAAAAATGTTGATGTGAAAACTAAAAAGAACAAACAAAAAAAACCCTGGCAATGGAGATGGTGGCAGTACCAGTGAGACACCTCAGCCTCCTCGGAAGAAGAGGGCCCAGGCAGATCCTACTGTTGAAAATGAAGAAACATTTACGTACGGAGTTGAAGTTAAAGTAAAGATTCCTGGAGAGCTAAAACCATGACTTGTTGATGACTGGGATCCAATTACCAGACAGAAATAGCTGTGTTTTATCTTTATATGTGGACTCCATTCTGGAGGACTATGCAAATTGTAAGAAATCTCGAGGAAACACAGGTAATAAGGAGTGTGCAGTTAATGAGGTTGTAGCAGTGAATACTTCACTGTGATACTGGACACTCAGCTCCTGACCACAGTATGCTGAGATCCTTGCCCATCACCCTGGTGTGCCCAGGTCCCAGGTATATGGAGCACCACACCTACTGAGATTATTTGTAAAAATTGAAGTGATGTTGGCCTATACACATCTGGATGAGAAAATACTTGCTTTATTACTGAATTATCTTTTTGATTTCTTCAAGTATCTGTTGAAGAATTTGGCAGCTTTGTTTAGTGCCAGTGATTATGAAGCTGCCCCTCCTGTGTACCACCAGGAAGCAGGCTGAGGCCCTCTCACCCTTGTTTGGATCTCTGTTGACACATTTCTCTTCCTAGTCTTTCTCTTGTACAAATGATGTATTTTGAAGATGCTTGTGCATAACAGAGTTGATGTTTGTTTTGTCTGATTTTTAAACAGAGAAAATAAAAGGGGTTACAGCTCCTTTTTTCTTTATTTTCATTTCAAAGTTGCTAACAGTGTATTCAATGATGGACAACAGAGAGACATGGTGTAGAGTGTTTTATTGCTTCGTTGACAAAGCTGCTTTTGAATGCTGGTGGTTCTATTCCTTTGACACTACACACTTTTATAATATGTGTTAATACTGTATGACAAAATGCTCTGATTCCTAGTGCCAAAGGTCCAATTCAGTGTATATAATTGAGCACACTCATCCATTTGTGCTTTTTTTTTTTAACAGTGCTTAAAGAGCCCATCCTTTGCAAGTCATCCATGTTGTTCCTTAGGCATTTTTATCTTTGATCAAATTGTTGAAGAATGGTGAATTGTTTCATGGTTTTTGTATTTGTGTCTAATGCATATTTTAACATGATAGACACAATGCATTGTGTTTTCTGGAAAAATCAGTCTTTTAGGAATTGTTTTTCAGATCTTCAAAAAATTTTTTCTTTAAATTTCAAAAAAAGGGTGGGAGGGTAAGGGCAAATTATTGTTAAAGTCATGTTTGTGTTTTCATTACATGAAAAGATTTCTTGCCTTCTCAATCCCAAGTTGCTTTAAAATGATATCATACTCTTATCTGTATTAATCATTAAGGTGTTTTTAATTTTCAACCTTCTACTTTTTATTTTTGTGGTTTGGCTCTATAACAGAATGAAAGATGTCTTGAAATCTGGAATCAGATTCTAAGGATCATTCAAACATCTGAGCCGGGCGTGGTGGCACACGCCTTTAATCCCAGCACTCAGGAGGCTGAGGTAGGCGGAGCGTTGTGAGTTCGAGACCGGCTTGGGCTACAACGCAGCGCAAGGCCGGCCTGAGCTACATAGTGCGACCCTGCCTTAAAAAACCAGGGCCGGGAGTTTGGCTCAGTGGTTTAAGCGCCTGCCCTGGCAGGCGCAAGCCTGTGAGTTCAATCCCAGGTGCCGGAAAAAAAAAAATAATAAATAAATAAAATAAATAAATAAAATAAAAATAAAAATCTGCATAGAAAGCTTGGACAGAGTAACAAAGACTTTTGGAAGATCCAGCATTTGTATCAATTGGTAAATAAACATAGCAGAATCTACGCACTCAGTGGGTTTCTGAGGGAAAAAGGTGAGAAAGAGGACGTGAAAACTACATGATAAAAATGTGAACAAATTAGAGACATCCTACGATGGCCAAGTATAAAAGTAAGGTAACTGAGGAGCTCATTGATAATAAACAGGATGAACAACAGCTACATGTTTGGAACATGATTATTTGGTGTCTCTGAGTAAGCATTCTGGCAAAGGCTGATTCAGAGGACAGCCTGTATTCCACGCCAATGGTGCAGCACGGTTCCCAGAGGGGGTGTGGGACCCTGTAGGAAGCCAAGAAGAGCAAGCTTTGATACTCTAATAAAGGGCATTGAGCTGAAGCTCAGTCACTGAAGAAACATTTAGAATCACCCAAGGATCCGCTCAATATGCTGGAAGCAAGAAAACAGTACTAGCTGCAGGGCGAGGGATGATGTGGAGATTATTGCTATGAGGGAATAAAGAGATGAAAAGACTTAAATTCCAGCTTGGGGCTTGTTTAGTGAAGTAGTCCAAACTACTGGTGATGTGTTCATCTAATGATGCACTGTTTGTCAGCAATGACGATGTTGAACTCCTGTTGACCTCATGATTCTGCTGATGTAGTGGGAGATGAAGAAAGGGCAAAGAGAGGTCAAAAGACAAATGTCCCTGGTGGAGCAGTGGTGCTCATTACAGCCACCGAAAACCATTTCTGTCTAAGTTTAGAAGTTCCTAAGGAGGTCTGTTATGCTCTGGCTTTCTTTTCTTTCTCTCTGAAGACAATGGTTTTTTCTCTTCTCTGTTATCATACACTTAGGGAGACAGAAGAACAAAGTGAAATGATTTCATGTAAGACTATGCCCTAATCTGTACCTTTTTTCATTTTATTCACATCAGAATAGTAGAATCAAGTTGCATCTCCTTGTTAAAAAAAAAAGAAAGAAAGAAAACTTTTTTACCTTGTAGAATGCCAGATTGGAAGGCACTGTGAAAATTCTCTATACTAATTAGCACATATCACTCTCTGCTTACTTACACTCATAGTGAGTAATACGTGCTAGTTAAGTAATACAGGGAATACCAAATTACTATAAAGAGTTTAAAGGGTCAGCAAATATAGTGGATTGGAGCGACTAAGGAAATAGTGACCGAAACTTGATCTTTATGGATGTCAAGGCTTCAGGCCAAGCGCGAAGGAGGGTGAAAGGAAAGACTTGGTGCATGGAAGGAAATGTCAGAAAAAAGGAAGCAGAAAGTGCAAAGCCAACTCCTGGTTTTAACAGATGAGAAAACTGAGATTCAGATACATTATATAATTTGTATAAGGACACACAGCTTATAAATTATTACACCTGGAATTAAAGTAAAACTACATAGTATCAAAGCCTACATCCCTTCTTCCAGAGGCCTTTCTCTTACAAGTTCACAAGGTTGATAGGCATGGAAATGACTATGATATTATAAGAGTTTTTGAATTGAAACCTGTTCTACTACTTTTCGTTTTCACTTACTAGCATTTTCTGCAAGAGGTCAAAAAAGGAAGCGAAGTTGCTTTCTAGAGAAACATTTGTCTCCTGCACTGATGTCACCAAATGAACTTATATGGGAGGGCTAGCTCTCCAAAGGAGGAACAGAAATGACTACATGGTCCGAAGCATGAGCAGACAATGAGGTAAGGGTAAAGAGATGCTAGAAACAGAAAGCAGAGCGTAAAGCCTGAGAGTAAATGAGTAGCGAGAACACTGCTTATCTTCAAAAAGCGCTGAGTGTTCTTATTCTTTGAAACACTCTAGATATTCAAAAATGAAAGTATCTGTTGAGAACAGTTTAACATCTTTAATCTTTGTGAATTGTGTGCTCTTTCCGAGTTTTTCAACTCAAGGAAAATGGATGGCCCAGGAGAATTATTCTTGATCTTGGTGAGCACAGTATCTAACTTATTCTCACCTGTCTCCAGTCTTTGTGGAATAAAGTGGTAAAATCAACCACCCAATCCATCAATAACTAATGTGCAATAGAAGAGATTAATCTTCTAATTAAGAGGAACATTTCTAATGTATACAAGTTCTTTAGCACTGTATCAGAGTCCCACAGAAAGGGAGAGAAAATATAAATGGACTGAGCTTAAATTTACCTTTGTAGAGTGGAATTGTGAGCTCAAAAACACTAATTAGAGATTAAAAATAAACAATTGGTACATTCTACATATCTAAGTGTGAGCTGAGATTGATTCCTGCTATGTACTTGTCTTTCCATTCAACCATCTACTCATTCACCTATGTTCCATTTTTTTTCCCATAAAGAATCTAAGGAAGTTCATGAGTACAAGTAAGCAAAAAATCTTAGTGTTACCATGACAAACACATGAACTGTACCTGTTACTGCAACTCAGATGCCAAGGCTGCCAATACAAATAAATAAAACATATCAGAATAAGTCAAATCCTTTGCCTAGTATGTATTTTTGCTGACCCACAGTATGTGTTCTGTGATAGTTAAAACTCTTTTTAAAAATTTATGTGCACTGCCATTCACTTGACCGCTTGTGTAGAAGGTGCTCATTCATTAAAAAAAAAAAAAAAAAAAAAACTTATGTGCATGAACAAAATTTTAAATTATTGCATTTTAATTTTGTAATTGAGTTCTTAGGTTAGGCACAGAAAATGTAGAGTTTCAGATCCGTATTGTACTTTGTGTCATGCAATAAATAGAATTTGGTCTCATATGCTTTAATTAGGAATGGTTTCATTTTGTTCATTATAATAATAGGTAATCATACAGATAGGTTTTCCCAAACAGAAAGAATTTTCACAGTTTTATATTCAGGGTGTAGTGTCTCAGCTCAATAATACTAATTGAGAATAACAACTTGGTCAATTTTAGCTCATTTTCATAAAGTCTGCAGTTGGAAATTTGAAAGTTGCCTAATGCCTAACTTGAGAACATTGGTTTAGGACATCATTTTCACCGATGTGTGTGGGGGGCAGACTAGTTGTAATGAATGAAAGTAGGTCGTTTTTTTCCTAGGCACCCTAATATGGAATAAGATCAACAAACATGGTGCATGTTTGAATTGAAAAAATAGTATCCCAGTAAAAAGATACGCCGCCTCCTTCAAAATACTCTCCCTTGTTTTGAAGGCACAGCTCATCATTCTTGGCACTTTCTGAAGCAGTTCTGGAATTCTTCTTTTGTGAGTATTTTCAGGTGTGTTTTTGTGGCTGCCTCAGGTTCCTGAATCAATTCAAACTGTTTATCTTTCATGGTCATTTTGACAATGGGGAAAAGCCAGAAGTTACATGGTTCCAGATCCACTCAGTAAGGTGGCTGAGAACACACTGAGGCCGCCTTTCCAGTGGATTGTACTCGGCAGTAGTATTCACTGTATTTTTTTTTATCACATCTCCAAAAGATACTCACAAAAGAGGACTTCTGGAGCCACTTCATAAAGTGGCAAGAATGTAAGGACAAGTACATTGGAAGAATATTTTGAAAGGGATTAATGGCAATGTAACCCATTCCAAAAATTTAAATATCCACACCATATACTCTAATCGCACCATGCACATAACTTTGTCAGGAAATAATAAATTAAAAAATATACTTGGGTTCCTGTTTACCTTTTAATGAATGCTTTTACAGGAAAATACTTAAAATATTTGGTTTGATTCAACTTTTTCCATAGGCTATTTTTAGAATTTCCTTTTGAATAATAGAAATGAGTCTGTTTTTTCCTCAGCAAGTCAAAAACAGTTTTCAGTAGCATGCAATGAATGATTAAGCCACCTAACCTATATGCCTTACAGCAGATTAGGTATAAGCTGTACTGTTCATGAAGGAAGGTACATACAGCTGGGGGCTCACGTACAGAGGCATGCCTGGTTCATGGAGTGAATTGCCATATTGAAAATGAGTGAAAATTTTAACTTTCCAGCACAAAATGATTTCTAAAGAATATAGGCAGATTTGATTTCCAGATTCTCATACTACAATGTCATGCTAGACTTAATTTGTACTACAAAGACACATTAATAACAAGTTCCAACTGTACTCACAAAAGTAGCATTTTAAGCCCAACTTAGTACTTTCAACAAGTCTGAATTAAATTTTTCAATACGTCCTCAACATATAATTTCCTGAAGTTTTGTCTCTCTGGAACCTCCCGCATCCCTCCCAAAGTTTAATAATGGAAATATAGTGATCAATGCCATAAAAGCAGATAGGTACTATTTCAATATTCTTCCACCAGGTACACTGGAAGATGTTCCTAATGATTTTTTCACAAACACTAGTTCTATAGGATTTTAGCTGTGTCTTCAAAATAAGGAGGAATTTTGTATTTGCCTAAATTTTCATTCACAAGTGGCCTTTCCTGACCAGTATATATCATCTCTCTTGCACACAACTTGCAGACTTACAGCATAAATGCTTATGTTCCTGCAAGATTTATATGTTGAAGCCTAATACCCAATATGATGGTGTTAGGATTTGGAATATATAGGAGGGTGATTACGGTTAGATAAAGTTATGAGGGCAGGGGCTCCATGATAAGACCATTGAGCTTGAGCTTATATTCTTTTTTTTTTTTTTTTTTTTGGATACCGGAGTTTGAACTCATGACCTCACGCTTACCAGGCAGGTGCTTACACCACTGAGCTAAATCCCTGGCCCCTGAGCTTATATTCTTAATTTGGGTTAATTTCAGAGAAAAGCCAGGCTTTCATCTTATCTTGAAAAAGCTGAAAAACTTGGCATCAGTTCTTTGTATTCTGTCATGGCAGTATCAGGCTATTGTAGAGAGGTGGTCTCTGTTTTTCTGAGGTCGTTGACCATGCCTCACCATTCTCTAAGTATCTGTGACTAGTTAGAATTTCACTGCAGACTAATTTGACAGGCTTAGTTACCTGCCGACCTTTTTGAACCAAGTTTTTTATGAAAATTTATGTTGATCATGGAAGCGCAAAATAATTGTGCTGTTTAGGATGGAGTGTCAATTTGCCTGCATTTCAGATCTTCCCTAGAATCTGTAGAGCACATCTCTGGGTGAGTCTGAGTGGGTCATGGAGAGGCTATGTCTGGTCACCTGGGATTCTTGGGAGTCTATGTCTGGCCCTTTATCCTTTCCTCACTGGCACCATTGCCCTGATCGTCTTCCCAGGAGTATTGAGTCAAACGACTTTGCTCCACCATGACCTCTACCATGATGTTTCTACTTTGGAGCCACCAGTTCAAAGCCACTCTTTAAAACACAAACCAAACCTCTCCTCTTTTAAATTATGGGTATAAAGTATTATGTCCAGTAGTGGACAAGGTGACAAATATAATGATCATAAGTGAAAAGATCAGATTTTATAGTTTCAAAGGGAATTTTGTTTTGGTGGAGGGTGATGAAGGAAAACATTTTTTGTGTATAACTAACTTTTGCTGTGGCTTTGTGGAAATATACATTAAAGTTGGGGGATTCGTCTAAAGATACTGTCACAAATTACTAGAATTTAAAAGATTCTAGTTACAGTTATAGGCTAACTCTGGCTAACAACTTAGAAAACCATCTATTCAAATTATCTTTCAAAAAAACTAGCTCTCAAGTAAAAGCAAAGGAACTGCTATGATCTGCTTTGCTATTCTTTTTTCAATTTCTTGATAGTTTTTTGTTTGTTTGTTTGGTTTTGGGTTTTTTTTTTTTTTTTTTTTTTTTTTTTTTTTTTTTTTTTTTTTTTTTTTTGGTACTGAGAATCAAACTCATGACCTCGTGCTTGCCAGGCAGATGCTGGGCCACTGAGCTATATCCCCAGTCTTTCTTTTTCAATTTCTTGAGGAGACAAAAACAAATAAATTCTTACTGCTTGGGTGCTATTGGGTGTACTACCAGATCCCCTTCACTGGGCCCAGCCATCCGACAACAAATTTGAGTGTCTCATTTAAGGGCCCACAGCTGCTTCTTCAGAGAACTTCACTCACAGAGACGCTACCACTCCCTAGATGGCCCATTACCCATGACCTACTGACAGGGTCACATGGTGCTATTGTTTCTCTTGTTTCAAAGTGAGACTAATCTTGTAGTATAACTTATGTTCCAGAATTCCCTGTGGGATACGGGCTGAAGCTAGTCCCACCTGAGGCCACATCCTTATTTTGTCCCCGTTTGTTCCCTGAAAGCATTCCTTTGATAAATTAAAAATCCTCTCACTCCACTTCTGGGGACCCTAATCTAGGACACTAGTCACCTGAGTAGATCTATCTGGCTCCCAAATAAGGAAGGACTTGGTAGGTCAAATGGAGTCAGTGCTATGTAATGGCATCTAAGTCAAAGACACACATATAGGACTATGGTCCCTTAAGATTATAATGGAGCTCAAAAATTCCCAGTGCCTAGGTACAGTGTAGCTGTCATAACATCTTAGCATCACATATTCATCACATAGTTGTGGTAATTTTGGTGTAAGCAAACCTATTGTGCTGCCAGTAGTACAAAGGTACAGGACATACGATTATGTACAGTATAGTATATAATATTTGATAATGATAATAAATGACCATTTCTAGTTTATGGGTAAACCATGTTATATATCATATGATATATAGTATTAATTTATTATATACTATATCCTGAATCATTATTCCAGAGTTATGCCTTCTGTTTATTAAAAAAAGTTAACCATAAAAGAGCCTCAGGCAGGTCCTGAGGATTCCAGAGGAAGAGCTTGTTATCTTATCAGAAGGATGGCAGCTCCCTGTGTGTCACTGTCCCTGAAGATCTTACAGGGGACCAGCAGTGGAACCAGCACACAGTGATATTGATGATCCTGACCTTTGTGGGCCTGTGTGTGTGTGTGTGTCTTCATTTTTTAACAAAAAAGTTCAAAAAGAAAAAAAAAAGTAAAATGTAAAATACTTGTAGAATAAGGATATGAGGAAAGAAAATATTTGGGTAAAGCTGCATAATGTGGTTGTGTTTTAAGCTACGTATTGTTACAAAACAGTGGAAAAATTTTTAAAAATTACAAAGTTTATAATGTCAAAAAGCAATGGTGAGCTATGGTTAATTTGTTATTGAAGAAAACAATATTTTAGAAATATTGTGCAGCCTGACAGTCCGTTGTTTACAAAACCCACAGTGATGTGCAGTAACACCCTAGGCCTTCCCAGCCCCTCTCCACGCACTCACTCTCCCCCACAACAGCTCCCATTCCCACGAACTCCAATCATGGTAAGTGCCCTGTGTAGGTCTACTACTTGTTACCTTTTGTGTTGCATTTTTACTATACTCTTTCTATGTCTAGATCAGTGTGTATACAGAATATATTTACCATTCTGCTTTGGTTGCCCATGGTTTCCAATTGAGCAAATGTTATGCGTGCCTGAAGCCTAGGAGCAACGAGCTGTCCTGTACAGACAGCTGTGTCGCAGGCCATGCCACTAGGTTTGTGGAAGTGCATTCTAGGAGTCTGCACAAAATTCCAATTGCCTAACAATGCTTTTGGTTTTTTTCCCCCCCAGAATGTATTTCCATCAGCTGCAGCTTGAAGAAGTCAGGAAATTTTACCTACCCAGACACCTTTGTACCTGGGCTCTTTTCAAAAACAGTCTCTAATATACAACCCAAATTAGAAATTTATTCTGTTGTGGACTTGCCAGATGTATACTCAGATCGAGATACAACAACTCCATTGAGGTCACCACTACCTCCGGTCAATACACACTTTCCCCTAGGTTCCTAGGAAACAGCCTACTTAACAGAGAAAACAGAGAGAGACAGAAAGATTTCCTTGGAAGTGGGCAAAAATAATCAGAGATTTCTCTCATCATTAGAGAAAAGCCTACTCTTGGAATGACTCTTCATCTGGAGCATCTGCTTATAATTAACAATCTGATTAGTAGCTCTTTGCTGCAGGTATTGTTCCCGGTGACTAACATTTAGCTATCATTTCACTACACTGAAAAGTGAGAGGCATTCTTGGACTGAGACTAAAGCAATGTGTGGTTTTCAGTTATGTTGCAATACATCAGAGTGCTTTCACAAAATTTAGAAATTGTTAAAGTTTACCATGAAGTCCTTCAGGGTTCTATTTTTAAACAGTGTTCATTTGAAGTTTTCCAAATTCGAAATCTAAATTTGTAAAGATAATGCTTCTATGTGAAGATGTAGAGCACTGCAAAATGAAGTCAGAAATAATAGGAAACAATGACACCTTCGAAATTGGGAATTTCCATCTTGTGAACTAGAGTCTCAAAACATCACCACCAAAAAGTAAAGACCTCATATGCACAAAATCAGACTAGAATATTGCAAACGGTAAACATTCATTGATTTTCTCAATGCAGAACAAACTTGACAATGTAGGGATATGTCTTTTAAGATTTTCCTCCAATACAGCCACCTCTAAAACACATATTTGGGATACTGTATTTTGTAAGGTTAAGTACTCCAGATTTGTCTCACTTTGACACATCTGTCATCTGACACTACTTTCTGAGACTGCGGTCTGTCACTGGCACAACCCCTTACAAAGAAAGGAGAACGGCTGTTACTGCCTTTGGGAGGCTCGATGATGCTAGAGAAAGGGAAAGTGTCCGGACAATAAAACTCAACCTCAAACACTAGGGATCCCTTTTGCCTGAGAAAGCTCATTTCTCTTTTTATCCTTCTTGCAAATACTGTTCCAGACAGAGTGCGGTGTAATTCTTAAGAAATAGAATGCTCTCTGATGGTTAATTTTACATGTCATCTTGATAGGCTCATGGAGCTCAGCTACTTGGTCAGGGGTTTTTGGGTGTATTCATGAGGGTGCTTTGAATGAGACTGACATTTGAGTTGGGAGACTGGATGAAGTTCAGCTCCCCGATGTGAGCAGGCCTTATCCAAGCAGTTGAAGGGCTGAAGAGACCTGCGGTGGAAGCCTCTTACAAATAGAGAGGGGAGCTTCTCTTCTCTGACAGCTTGGAATAGTCATTGGTTTTCTCTGCCCTTTGGATTCAAAACTCCAACTGAAATGTGGGCTCACCTGGGTCTCCCTCTTGCCTCTTGTGAATCTTGGGACTTCTCAGCCTCCATCAGTCTTATTCTCTCTCCTCTTTCACTCCTTCTAATGATTCTGTTTCTTCAAAGAACCGTAGCACATGACCAAAATTTAGTGCATTTTATTTTTTTTTAAGAATAATGAATTTTACTGGTTTTAAAACCAAAATCAGATCAAATCAAAGTATTTTTCTGAAACTTCTTTTAAAATAATTTTTTCTAAATTTTCATTTAGTTAAACTTGAAACTTAATGCATAGTTCTGGCTTACTGAAGTCACTAAAATGAGAATATGTGCAATTCTCATGCTTTCTTACTACTGAAACCTCAAGGACAGAGAGTGGCCATTTGTGTTATTTGCATTATTTTATTTTATTTCATTTTAGAGAGAATAAAACAGAATAAAACCAATCAAAAAAACCAGTGTAAGAGATACAGGACTTCAAAACATTATGAAATCAACAATAGTTACTGTAATGCCTTTTGATGTCTTGAAAATAACTGCAGATAACTTTGGGCATAGTAAAAATCAAACAGAACAGAATAGAATAGAAACAATAAAAACAAAACAATGAATGCAATAAAGGATTTCAAAACAAGTCAATAATAAATCCAAAATTGCTACCATCATATATCTTGTTATCCTTGAAATAGCTTCTCCTGCCATCAGATTTAACATAATCAAACAAAACAAAAGAGAATAAAACCCAACCCAACAAAACAATGGAAATGATATAGGACCTCAAAATAAGACCATAGGAAATCAGCAATGGCTACAACCCTCAGAAGGAGAGCTCCCCTAGATGCCACACTGTGTACCGCTGTTCTCTGAACCTATGATCAGACCACTGGCCCTAGCCCTGCAATGTTAGTGAAACACCAAAGCACCACAGGCATCCAATTGCATTTCACCTTGATAGCTATCATCACAGCCTGTGTTTCTCCAGATAAGCCAATTGTATACAGGGGGATGGAGGTGGGGGGTGGTGGTGGTGGTGGTGGTGGGAGTAGGGTTGGGGTTGGCACTTCTCATTTGCCAGTCTGAGTGTCAGAAGGGGCTGGGGTCTGGCTGTTCCCAGTCTGGCAGTGGCCTGTGGATGTTTCTGGTTCCCAAATTGGGCTTGTTTTCTGATGCCGCCATTGTTCTCTCTCCTTCCAGTCCGTGAATGGCTAATTTAGTGCATTTTAAAACCTATTTTAAAATCTGTTGACTTTTAGTAAAAATATTCCAGATACAAAATTTGCACACTTTTCCAGTTTCCAACTTTTTGAAAAAAGAATAAAACACACAGGGAAAAAGTGTCAGCCTGTGACATGAGGTGCACATGCTTGGGAGAAACAGTTACATTTTGGCTTCTAGGGAATAAAGAGAATTATTACTATCACAGCTACTGTTTTATGACATTCCACATTATTAACATGCAGCTTCATTTTCTCAACAGCCTAGTTGGAGGAAGTGTGGAAAAGTGACTCATGCTGACTGTTTTTTTGGGAGCAATAGGTTCTAGCAGGGTGGGAGCAGGAATTTTTCTTTAGGAAGAGTTCCTCAGGTTACAGGAAGAAAACAGTGTTGATAGTTCCCTCTAGTGGCAAAAGAAAACTTTAAACCTTGCCCCAAGAAGCCACACTGGGTACCTACCCTTGTTCTAAAGTCTTTTGTATCTTTCACAAAAGAATTCAGACGTCCATGGTAGAAGTGGTGGCACACGCCTGCAATTCCAGCATTCTGGGAGGCTGAAGCAGGGGGATCACAAGTTTGAGCCTAGTTCGGGCAACTTAATGAGATTCAGTCTAAAAATAAAAACATTTTTTAAAAAGGCCTGTGGATGTAGCTTTGTGAAAAGAGCCTGATTTCAATCCTTTGTGAGAAGAGCCTGAAAGAAGGGGAAAAAGAATGAAAGAAAGAAAGAGACAGAGACAGAGACAGAGACAGAGACAGAGACAGAGAGAGACAGAGAGAAAACCAGCCTCATAGGCAGCCACACAAAGTATAGGCAGATCATTGTAAAGCAGATATAGAGAGATTCATGCTCCAAACAAGAAGATGGGCAGTGCCATGTAGGCATCTGCACCAAGTGGGAGTTCGGATATCTTTTAGGATAATCATTGCTTTATCTACATCATGTATACATTTATCAAAATTTTTCTTAGTGATTACTTTGCAATTACAAGATGTCTTTCTTATTTTCAGAAGTACAGTGTTGACCGTATAAGAAACTCATAAAAGAAACTTAAGAAGGAATAAATTCTAATCTGAATCAGGTCTCAGTCTAAGGCAGGGAAGTCTTTAAAGAATGTTTCCCTCCCTACATCAGTGGGTCATGGGTTGTTGCAACCAGGTATGCTGTGTGTCTTAGGCAAGGAGACAGCTGTGTTCTAATAAATGTGCAAATTACACAAATATAATTTTAAAACATCACTGTGCTCTGTGGGATTTCCTTTCAATTCTGACATCTAATGAATGATTATACGTGCATTATACACTGAGATTCTTTTCTGCATTTAGCTCTAACTGGTAAAGCATGCTATTTTAGACCCTTCCTTTTCCCTCAGTCTACCAATGTCTCACTACCTGCCCAATAAAACCCAGTGAGAACTGTGCAAAGGGGAAATCCTGGTTTCTTGATTTTCTCCCTTCCTTCCTTCTTTTTTTCCTCCCTCCCTTTCTTACTTCATTTTTTCTTTCTTTATTTCCCTTTCTTCCTACCTTCCTTTAAAAATATAATAATTGCAGATCATGTACTAGAAATGATTGATACAGATAAAGAATATCTTGCATCATAGAATTTGTTATTATGCTGGGAAAGGCTAGATCAGAAACAAAATGACCACTGAATGGGTCCAGGACAACTTTTTATAGTTGGTGACAAAATAAATAGTCTCTCTCGTGTGTATGCTCTCACTCTTGCTCTCTGATTACTTGGCTTTCATCAGGCATTCAACAATAATACAGTGCACTTTCAGTAAGTTCTACCTCCAAAAATATTCTGGTCATTTCTGTCTTGCTTTTCTATTGTCTTCCTCTCCATTATCCTGTACTTTTCCATATTCTATTTCCTAATTTTTTTTCCTTTGTACTCTTGCCTCTCATGTGATCCATAGTACTTTGTACTATCATCAATCCTATTTTGCTATTTTAAAATTGCATGATTTTCTGTTCAAAGGGAAAAATTACTCTTAACACTTCTGGTAACAAGTGTGTGTGTTTTCATACCAACAATTTTCCAACTCTCTGGATACCTACTGAGTGTACAAAGACTCAGTTTAATTCTTATGCTAACAATCCAGGATTAGCACATCTCACCAATTAAGGACTCAGCCTTGCCTCTATTACAGGGACCAATCACAAGTATGGGCCTCCTGCACTTTGCAGCAACAAGCTATAATTAGTGAGCTATCATTATTGCAGATAGCTGAGTAAGGTAGAGATTGATAGGCAGTTAGAAAGGGACTGCACCCAAGATAGAGTCAGAACAGAGATGAGGCCTGTGGTTTTGAGGGCTGAGTTTGTGGAAACTAGGCCCAAAATTGGAGAAAAGATAGCTAGGCCTGCAAGCCTCACCAGAGATAAACAACAGCTCAGAGTTGCACTGTAACTGGCACCATCGAGTTCAGTAAGCCTGAAAAATGTGACAAACACATAGAGATGATAATGACTAGAACACACTGACCCTCACTCATACCCTTTCCAGAAATGCATTTGTTCTTCTCCATGCTATGTACCCTTGCTACGTACCTTGTTTTTCCATTAGATCAATATTAGCTAAGTGACTGTACTTGTAATCCTACAGGCTGATTATAGTGTGACCCAAGGAAACCTGTTAACATGATTTTACTGTAGAAAAACTCCCTAGACAAAAAGCCTCAGTGACAACCCACTTTCAAAGTCCCTCTTGACGCTCAGGAATTTTCTCTCAATAAACCTTTCTTACTCGTACATCTCCTTTGCTCTTGAATCCTGTTTTGTTTTTTTTTTTTAATCAGGAGATAGGAACTCATCTGACATTGAACAGTTTGGGAGTTACCTCCCTATAACACCATGACTCCTTCCTCATGTTCAGTAATTTGCCAGGGCAACTCACACAACTTATGAAAAGTTTTTAGTCACTATAACCAGTTTATTGTAAAAGATACAGCTCAGGAATAGCCCAGTGAAAGAGATGCAGAGGGCAAAGTATGGGAGAGTGACACAGGATGCTTCCATGCTCTTTCAGAATGTCACCCTATAGCACCTCAGTGTGTTCACCAACCTTAGAGCACTCCAAACTACACTGGTTTTGTAGCCTTCTTATGAAACTTCCATTACGTAGGCACAATTGATCAAATTATTAGCCACTGGCGATTAAACCAAAACTCTATCCGAAACTCCAGGGGTTGGGGAGTGGTTGAGTTAAAAGTTTTAACCCTCTTTCACATGGTTGGTTTATCTGACAAATAATCACCATTCCCAATAATCACCTCCTTAACATAACCTCAGGTACTTTGAAACTTTATGTTACTTTCTAAATGTGAACTCAGGTAACATGAATAACAAAAGATGCATTGCTAAATTTCAGGAAATTCCAAGGGTTTTAGAAGCTCTGTGCCAGGTATCAGGGCAGAGGCCAAAAATTTATTTCTTATTATGTCACACTGTCTATTTCTCTCTACTGAAGTTTGAATTCCTTACAGGAAAGATCTAAATTTTATCAGTCTTAGAATGAAAAGTACCTAATTTGATGTCTAGAACTCAAATACTTTTTGAATTAATGTGTGCAGTGCCAATGAATAAATGAACTTGGAAGTAATTTAATTTAATAAGTTAAAAAACACTGATTAAAATGCTACCAATATTTAATATTTGATTTTTAATTGTGAATTAA